>JAMPIV010013510.1:0-45010 GCA_024509875.1 Oreohelix idahoensis
TAGAAAGGGCAGCGGTAATTTCTGTCAAAATCATGGAAACCAATTTCATGGTGATTCTTCTTCGAAGAATTGGAGACAACCTGATAGTGGTCGTTACTATCACCCTAATAATTATAAGCATTTCAAAAGAGGATATGGTAATAGAGGTTATTCCTGCCGAAGACCTCAGAACCAAACAAATAGATGTTCGCATCAATGTGAACATGATAGTAATCGTGGAAACTGGAATTCGAACCAGTATAACAATTACAATAGAGACAATAATAACTGCAGAGATAATAATAACTCTGATAACTTCAGAGGTAATAATAGTCGGGGTAGATCTCAACACAAAAAAAAAGAGATATCAGCAGGCTAATGCTGTACAACAGGAAACTGGGGAGCCTGTAATCATGTGGTTGATAGTAAAAACTTTGACGCTGTCACTAGTTCTGCTTTTGACTTTGAGAGAGCAAACAAATGCCCCCAATGCAGTACTTTATTCGAACCGGGTACCATAACTACTTTGAGTTGTGGTCACCCACTTCCCGCTCTTCCTGCTGCTGTTGCGCATGACGGGAGGGGTTCTTTAATTCTACATTTTTTTTTTTTTTTTTTTTTTTTTTTTTTTTTTTTTTTTTCGATTGCGTACGCCCACTATTACTCGAGAAACAAATCTCATTGTTATCCATCTTATGTCTAACCTGACATTGATTTTACGTGAGTATCCCTTTATGTCTTGTACAGAGACAGGTGTCCCTCGCCATTCAGGCAAATACTCGCCGATTTCGGAGGTACCCATTGCAGCTGGGTCGGCTCAGGAGCCGCCAATCCCTGGTCGACGACACTCCTTCAAATGTCCTCGCCAGGTCCGAGTTAATCCAGTCCAAATCCCGGTCGACGAAAAATCCTCAAATGCCGTCGCCCGGGTTTGATCCTGTATCACCCGGTCGCCAGAGCGGTGTTGTAACCACTACGCTAGCGCGGCTCCCTTAATTCTACATAAGGGTCTTGTTAATGATACTCCGGTCTCACTACTTTTCGATTCCGGATGCACCACTATTGGTGTTAGACAATCGCTTGTAGATCCATCTTGTGCTACAGGAAGGGTTATTAAATGTGTCACATTTGGCGGCACTCTAGAAAAATATCCTACTGCTGTAATTCGCATTGCCACTCCTTTCTTTACTGGAGATGTGCATGCTTGTCGCTTACCTAATCCTATTGCGGACCTTATTATTGGTCGTATTCACGGAGTTAGGGAGTGTACCCCACAGCAGATTGCTGCTTGGGAAGATAATAACATGCAAGCTACAAATGCAGTAGTTACAAGAGCACAAGCTCTACAAACACCCGAAACTTCACTGAATAGTGATAATGGAGTTGATAGCCAAGATAGTCACTTAGTAATTACTCGTGACTCTTTCATAAAATTGCAAGAAGAAGATCCTTCTTTAAAAAAATTCTTCGTTCTTGCGAAGAAAGGTGATCCGAATCAGGATACAAATAGAAAATCTTGGATTGCAATGAGAAACGGCGTACTTGTACGTATGGTACAAGATTCGACTACGTCGGCACATTCGCAAATTCTTGTTCCCAAGAGCATGAGAATCCAAATATTACAACATGCTCATGACTCGCAATGTGCTGGACATATGGGTTTTGCCCGTACGAAGTCGAGAGTCCTTGCGGCTTTCTTTTGGCCTTTTGTCAATAAGGACATTCGTATTTACTGCCGATCATGCAAGGTATGTCAGGAGGTCAAATCTAGAGGACCACGACATGCTGCGCCTATCCAGGCTGCTGACATTCCTATTCGGCCGTTTCAGAAAATGGCCATAGATATTATTGGCCCTTTTAAGGTCAAGTCGGCCAGAGGACATCAGTTTCTCCTTACATGTGTCGATATGTGCACACGTTGGCCAGAGGCTATTCCTCTTAAGAGCATATCTACTACAGATATCGCAGATGCTCTTTGGTTGATATTTTCTCGCTTGGGGTTCCCCAGAGAAAATATTGTCAGACCATGGCACTCAACTCATATCTGACACTATGTCACAGGTAATGTCTACCTTACATATTGAACGATCTCTCAGTAGTATCTACCATCCTATGTCTAATGGGTTAGTTGAGCGTCTGAATAGAACGCTCAAGACTTTGCTTGGTAAGATAACTGAAGATCATCCTCAAGATTGGGACAGGGTTTTACCCGCGGCTCTCTTTGCCTATAGAGAAGTCCCTAATGAACACACAGGATTTTCTCCCTTCGAACTTGTCTTTGGCGCGCGTCCACGCGGCCCTATGTATTTATTACACGATCTCATCACTGCCGATGATATTAGCGATGAAACTCAATCCTCATATGAGTATGTCATTGCTCTTAGACAAAAGATCATTGAGGCATGTAAGCTAGCAACTGCTTCATCAGAAATTGCTAAAGGGAAGGCAAGGCAGTTTGCTAACAAGAATAGATGTCTACGACAACTTTGTCCAGGTGACAAAGCATTCGTCCTACTCCCCAGTAGGGAAAATAGACTTCTTATTGCATGGAAAGGTCCGTATGCAATAGTCTCTCGGATTTCCGATGTTGACTATGTGGTCGATATTGATGGAAAGCATAAAACTTTCCACATAAACATGCTTTCGGAATTTCACGAACGTCCGGACTATTTGCTGCCTATTTTCCAGGCAACGGATGATGCTCCTGCACCTCACGGTCATTATTCATCCCTGTCTGTCATTCAGGATGAGGAAGCTACCTTCTCTGATGTCAACCTTCCCCTTCCAGTGGTTCCATTACATTCTACGGAATCTTGGAAAAACGTTTCTGTTTCTCCTAATCTTTCTGGTGACGAACATCGACAAGTCTCGTCGATGTTACAAACATTTCAGGATGTTCTCACTGACATTCCTGGACACACAGATGTCATAGAACATGACATAATTCTTACCGACAATAATCCAATTAGGGTTAGGCCGTATCCTATTCCTATACACTTTCAGTCGCAAGTGGAAAAGGAATTGGATGAAATGATTCAATTAAATATAATTGAACCATCGACTTCACCATATTCTTCTTCCATGGTTATTGTCCGGAAGAAGGATAAGAACATACGAATTTGCGTTGATTATCGCAAATTGAATCAGGTCACAAAGTTCGACGCTGAACCGATGCCTTTGTTAGAAGATCTACTGATTAGACTTTCTAATTCTAGATTCTTCACTAAACTTGACTTGTCTAAAGGTTATTGGCAAGTGCCTTTAGCAGAGCATGCCAAACCTCTTACTGCTTTTTCTACACCTAGGGGTCTATTTCAATGGAATGTTATGCCTTTTGGTCTCATGAACGCCCCTGCCACTTTCGTTCGCATGATGCGTCGAATTCTGTCACATCGTTCGGATGTCATCGCATACTTAGATGACATCTGTCTCTTCAGTGATACCTGGGAAGATCACTATTTAGGGTTATATGACTTACTGTCCACTCTACGTGAGAATAATTTGACAGCAAAACCTTCTAAAGCTTTTGTTGGTTTTGGTGAAATCTCTTTCCTGGGTCATCGTGTTGGTCATGGTCTCTTGAAGACAGAAGACCACAATACTTCCAAAATACTGAACATCTCTGTTCCTAAAACGAAGAAACAAGTTAGGAGTCTCTTAGGTTTAATTCAATTTTATGGGAGATTTATTCCAAATTTATCTTCGATCATGGCACCTCTCTCAACATTGTTGAAGAAAGGTTCGCCTAATCTGGTCCGTTGGTCTGAAGAATGCCAATCTTCACTAGACCAAATCAAGAATATATTTTCTTCTCCTCCCATCTTAAGATTACCTACTCTTGATAGGACTTTTAGATGCCCACATGACTCCAACTAATACTTCTGTCCTATATTCCTATATGTTACAGAGTCATAACACACCTATATTTCTACAATAGATTAGCACATCTGTACTTACTCTATATGTACACACTATCGTGCTTTGTTGTCATCTTCTTCTGTTCGTTTTTTAAAATGATAGAGGAGGACTGAGTAGTTAATATAAGGGCCGTTAGTTTTTACTAAACAGCCACAATTATTAATAATGTATTGTACCTTATGAAGCATATTAGTTATTAATTAGCATTATATTGCTTGTACTTTCTCAGAATGTCATTGTTGAGCTGAGGACTTACCTTACGAGTTCTAGATTGTGTACTTACCCTCGGAATACCAGAGCATATGTCCTGGATCGTCATGTAGTTTAACTTTACTATGTACTTATGTCATTACATGTCAAAGAATGTACTATTTAAATTTTCCTATCAGATTTGTACATCCATTTTTAAAGACAATATTAGAGTATGCTGTTTAATGATGATTATAGTAACTTGCATACGTATATTGTGTTTACATGCTAACGTGATGTGTGTTGGTGACACCTCCCCGATGTGAATATTTTTTGAGACATATTTATTTTTCTGTTGAGGTATATCCTCACCAGACACTCTATAATTAGCCTATTGTTTGGCAATTTAATTAATTATCAGCGCATAATTCGTGCGTTTTGAGCCGCTTATCGCTTGCTCTTTGATATTGAAAAAAAAAATATGTTCCACATTTTTTTTTTAATCGGGAGGAGGTGGTGATATGTTGCGTGATAAATTCTCGCAACATCGTTTTATTTCAATATCTGTTTTATAACGCAAGGGCAACAACTGCTTGGAATTTATAGTCACTTTTCTCGGTAAGCATTTGTCTTCTCGCGTTGGTATCGAATGCAGTTAACTTTTGAGCTGTGGTCATTTTTGCGCTGGACTGCGCATGACTTGTCTTGTTGTTTGGTCGATCGGTTTCCGCCCACCACTAGTGGGAGTGAGCGATTTGGAATGGCGAAAGAGATGCCTCGTTGAAGAGGGGATCTCCGCTATTTTTTGTTCTGTCAGGGATGTGTAGTCCTCTTATGGATATTTCGTTTAGTCGAGATAATACCTCTAGTGTTTTCCCACATGTCGGGAGGCGTGATATTTCTGTGTATTTCATGAAAGCAAGGTAAATTGACTCTTTCATTAACTCTATCGATTTTGTGTCGTGAGCGATTTCGATTCATAGCCTGTCTCCGAAAGTCGTCGTCACGAGATGTTCTTTCCCAGCTCACATGTCGCTGCATTGTACTGCATCGGTTGATGCAGGTTCCAAGGACCATTACTTGCTACTTTGTTAAATGAACTAGGTTTAGAAAACCTTTATTATCTAGAGGATATTCTTGAGGACATTATTTATACTTCGCAGACGTGTCTGTCTTGCTGAAGTCAAACTAAGGAGAGTGAACTGATCTCATACATCTGGTTATCTCCTGGCTGTTATAGAAAAGGATGGAGTTGTTCATCTGACTACATTTACAGCACTTTGAAATATAACATGCATCTGACTCATCATTGTAATGCTGTCTACCGTTTATTGCTGTATTGAATGTTGCTGTGATAATGACTGTTTGATGTGCCTACACATTTGCGTAACCATTTTGTCACTGTGGCGTCCACAATAAATAATGAAGAAAAACGTCAACGGCTGTTTCAAGACTCATTGACTTTATACGTCGTGAGTTTACTGACGTCCTATGTGGATTGCCCTGTTATTGTTGCATGAACATTGTTTTGACTGAACACATCTACACACTACACAAAACCAGACATGCGGATGCCATCCATCATCATATGGCATCACGCATCATGTTGCAGCCACAAAACTTGACCAGTGACGAGAGTAAACCAGTCACTAACCTGCAAAGAACAATCATCAGCTGGAGCAGAAACCAACCAAAATTTTACTGGCAGCTAAGTACACATTAAAAGCTGTCAAGTGAACACCGTATTTCCAAACCAGAAAACATTTTTTCATATCAGACCATCACCTGTGAAGAAATTTTAAAAGACTTTATCTAAATTCACTTCACACTTATTTATTTTACAATTGTTAACGATAACTGATTGTTAAATTTTGTTATCTGTAAATATACAAATTTATAGTTGATTTAGTCATTTCGAATGAGCTGCAAGGGCTTGAACGAGCTAAAATACAAAATAATTCTTCATAAACGGCGGCTGGCAGGTACAAAGTTAACAATTGCTCAGTCCTATTCAGCATTGTTCTTGATTTCGGAATTATCTTAAGAAGCTCCCTCGATATAGAAGCATCATCATCCTTCTATCTACAACTCTACCAGGAGTAATCTTGAGCGAAGGTAGATACCTTTGAAGACCCTCAGTATATACTCTGAAGTTTGGCCACTGTTGGACCATCACTGAAGAGCAAGGGGAGTAAATCCTGCAACAGTGAAGTTCCCGAGGGTCTGTGATGAGACAAAGAAAGAATAGAATTACTGCACCCCCAGGCATGTCGTAGAAGGCGACTAATATGACCTCATGCATGGGGTTAGCCACCTCATCTTGTAAAACAAATTGCCACAGAAACCACTGATGCAAGTGCATGTGTGAATCCAGGCTTCCAGCAAGGGTATCTGCTGCAGTGGCCGCTCCGTGCTCCGTAGGAGCACAAAATGGAGAAGGAAAATGTAAAAAAGGCAACGTCAAAATATCGGATAGAAAGAATGCGAAAAATAATTAAACATTAAAGGGAACAAGAAAAAAAAAACAAAGACAGTGCTACATGAAAGAAGAAATGTAGTCAAACCGTAATGTTTGCAAAACAGATAAATAATAAATTTTCTGATATCGCACAATTCATAAAAAACGTCTTAAAGCCATAATTCAGTCCCCTATAAACCCCTACGCCAACTAGTTCCGCGGAATTGTGTTGCAAAATAAACTCCAACGCTGATAATCTGGACAGATTTGTTGAAACCAATGAATCTCTCATGGCAGACGATCAAAGATCGACATACAACTCTGTTCAGGAAATGAACAGAAATGGAAATAGTGGACTCTCCTTCTGTGATTGTGACGGTATTGCCTCCCCTGCTTTGCAGTAATGGTCCAACAGTGGCCAAAACTCAAGAGTATCTAATATGGGCTTCAAAGGTATCTACCTTCGCACAAGATTACTCTTGGCAGAGATGTAGATAGAAGAAACAAAACGCTTCTATCTCCAGGGAGTATTCACAAGATATTCAGATAAGCGAAAACAATGCTGCTTTTGCGGAGCACGTTAATTCTAGAATCTGCCGACAACTTTTGTGAAAGAATTAAGCACTTATTAATGTCAGCTAGTTCAAGCCCCCACCCCTGATTTACTCAGTGGAATTCTTATTATTCTGGTATAGCTCTGTTTAGAGTGTGTGTTGTAATTTGACTGAGACAAACATGCAGTAACTTTAAAATGATTAAATCGAGGTTAAATTTGTAACATTACAAATAACACAATTTAATAATCACTTAAGTCTTAACAGTTTGAAAAAAAAAGAATAGTTTAAAAGAAAGGATTCATCATTGCTAGATGATAGAATTCTTATGAAGGAAGTTGACTTTTTCACTTAGCTGCCAATAGTAGTTTCTGCTACCGCTGATGGGTTCTGTGTACACTGCTCTCGCTAGTCGCTGGACAAGGTTAAAGGCGCCGCACGTTCCTGGAACGTCAAGGAGTAACAGCCAAGCTGGTCCTGCGTCTGTCTATAAGACCCTCTTATGATGGCGTCTCGCACAACGTCAGTCCACTTCTACCTTCACGTGGTTCCAGAGAAAGTACTTTCTGCTGGTACCACCAATAACTAAGGTAAAGACTAGAAACGAAACGCTCTCCTCAGTATTGCTTTTCCCGACACATACTTATGTGCCCCCCTTTTCTATTCTCCATCCCATTTATCTCAGAATTTACCCTCGACGAGAATTAAATTTAATCATTCGTGATAAAACTTTCTTTACATTTAAATTGAATAGCTTTAGCTTTACATGGCATTTAAATGAAATGGTTATTAATACAGATAGAGTCTGTTTACATTCACATCTCCACGCTCAGATGAATAAAAGAGACTTGAATCGGCCTCTTACACGCGTCTGGAGTGTCGTTAATTTAATAAGTTCCCTCTATGACTTCGTGTGTGGTCCTTCAGTTTTTTCAGTCCCGGTTTCCTTATTTACTATGAAATATATTTCCTGGGCTATGAAAGTCCGTCCTAAATTCTCCAATAAAAGGTGTCCGGTATGTTAAGAAGGAATTCTGAATTCTAGGCTTCACTTCTAGCAAGGTCTGGTATCTTTGGCAAGCGATCTTCACAGTGGAATAGCACTGAAACGTGACAGGTTATATTCTCGTTCTCCCACGCATCTGTTGTTTATGGAGTTAAATAAACGCTCCAATCATTTTCAAACAGGCGGGTGAAGAGTGTGGTACTTTCAAAATATTCCACGTAAAATAAGGTGCGTACAGCAAAAGGTCGCGTATTACCCTATATGGCAATAGGATATACGATGCCTTGCGTACAGACTCGCGAACATGCCGTTAACCTCATATGACAACGTGTTCCAAAAGTAACAATTCGTTCCTTTATGAGAAAGTAATCTATTATCTTTGTCTGTCCATCAGTTGTCTCCCCGTATTCCCAGCTTTGGTGATGCGCACGTCCGTCTTATCGGTGATAAGGCAGATAGTGCTGAGCCATGTACGTGTTAATCCGTAGAGGCCAAGCTTGGTACAAGGGAATTTTTCCAACCTGCCTCTCGTAATATTATCTCTACATCTCCTTGCAAATGTGAGGTGTTTATCATCCACAAGGAGTGTTAGATAACAGACAAAACACAATATACTGAAAGTAGTGAAAGAGTACTTGAAAATATAAACTATCTGCTACATAGTATAGAAAGAAAGAGAGTGGGACAATTGAAAGCACGCAATAACATCAGTACCACAAATGCACCGATTACTGCCGGAGTGAAACAGATATCGAAAGGGGTCGCCCCGTTCTGTCACAGTGATGATCCCTGGCGGGGACAGAAAAAAAGCTGAAAAAAGAAAAATTCATATAGATCCTACAATCAGTCTAGGTTTCATTTTCATCGGATTTTAGCTAAGAGGTCCCATTAGTTAAAGAGCACAAAATAAATTTTCCCGAACTTGTACAATAGCTATTAAGGAGTATAGGAATAATTACCTTGTTGCAATAATACCTGTAGCAAATAGCAATAAGTAATATGAAGCAATATATATATATATATATATATATATATATATATATATATATATATATATATATATATATATATATATATATATATATATATATATATATATATATATATATATATATATATATATATATATATATATATAATTTCCTTCTCCGTGTGTTTTTCGGTTTCCCTACAACGTACTTACCCTGAGACTTGCAGAACAAGAACTGCTTCGCTATGCTATTAACACCTGACCCCCGTTTTAATTGGTTACCTGTACCGAAACTCTAGTTCTTCTACTGTATGGTTTGACACATTCTCACGAATGATGGACAACGTTTGGGCTTCTTCGAAGGAAATTATTCTACTGGGTGATTTCAATATTGACCTTCACAAACCGAACAACACGTGGAATGATATCACCATCTCATACAACCTCACACAGTTAGTCAATCAACCCACGAGAGTAATAGACTCATCATCGACACTAATTGGTCATATCTATACGACCTGCCCAGAAAACATTATAGAATGCACAGTCACACGGACAGCATTAAGTGACCACTATCCTATTTGCTGTACCTGGACGAGAAAGGGGTTCTAAAAAGAACACATCACAAAACAGAATTTCAAAAACTGTAAACACATCACAGACCTACAAATATCCCCTCATAACATACTGGACACAACCATAACAGATCTTAGAGATATTCCTTTTCTAACAGTACATGAAGTTCTCAAATATATCTTGGCATTAAAAAACCACAATTCATCTGGGCTTGATGGTATCAGCAATAAGATTCTACGTTACGCTGCACCATTCATTTGCGACTATTTAACCTATATGTACAATCAATGTATTGCACACAACTACCTTCCCACAGCATTTAAATCTGCCAAAGTGTATCCTCTCTATAAATCTGGCTCACATAGCGATCCCAACAGTTACAGACCAATATCCCTTCTATCATCTCTTTCAAAATTACCAGAGAAACACATTTACAACACCACATTTCAACACTTAACAACAAACAAACTGCTCATTGAGAGCCAGTCAGGTTTCAGACCCAAACATTCCTGTCACACAGCTCTCACCAAAATGGCAGACAACTGGCTGTCGATCGTAAATGATGGAAAATTAGGTGGTGCTGTTTTTGTTGACTTCAAAAAAGCATTTGACATGATTGACCACACTATCTTGGTTCAAAAGTTGGAAACCCTCAGAATAGGTCCTAATCCACTAAACATCATCAAATCATTCCTGGCAGATCGACAACAGTTAGTGCTTCACAACAACTCGACATCAGACTTCTCGAAGATAGATACAGGAGTACCGCAGGGTTCTATTCTTGGGCCCCTACTCTTCGCAATATTCATCAACGACCTGCCACTACATCTAAAATATTTAACATGTGACCTCTTTGCTGGTGATTGTACTATCTACACTAGTGACAATGACTGCGTGGTACTTGAAATGACTCTTCAATGCGATGTAGACAATCTAACAAAATGGAGTAATATGAATCGTATGCCAGTAAACACAGCAAAAACGAAATCTATGTTGATTACCACCAGACAGAAACTCCTAAGCTGCACCAAAAGATCGCAACAGCTACACGCGGAATCAATACAAATTGAACATGTAACAGAACACAAAGTTCTAGGGATCACGATTGACCAGCTTTTAACATGGAACTCCCATGTACGGAATTTAACCAAACACTTAGCTCAAAAGACGTACCAGCTAGCCAAAAAAAAAAACACTTCTTAGACGCAGACACTAGACTATTGTTCTACACCTCACATATACAGACACATCTAGATTACTACTCTACACTATGGGATGGTTGCCCTGCTTCCACCTCAAAGAGACTGCACTCCCTGCATAAGAGAGGAGTACGTCTTATCACCGATAATCGCACGACACCACACACAAGGACACGAAAAGAACCAAAAATACTGTCCCTAAAAAATGTCTTCTCTACAACAAAGCCAAGCTGACTCACGCAATTATATCTAACAATGCCCCGCCATACCTACGATCATTGTTTCAAACCAGTAGAAGAGAGGGACAACAATTACATCAGTTACGTCTGCCCAAACCTAGTATCGACCTGTTCAAAAAAAGTCTAGCCTACTCTGGATCCTACTTATAGAACAGCCTTCCACACCACCTAAAAAGCCTACCTACAAAATATTCAATTAACAAAGCACTTTTCAAACACTTCCTCAACACTGATTATCTACACCCATAGAAACAGCATTTGCCTGTCCACATCTCATCCACAGGTCAACATTTCTTTTCCTCTTCCGCTCTTTTTTTTTAAAATTTTTTTAATGTGAATAATTTGTTTTATATCCATGTAATATTATTATATAATGTAATGTATGTGAGAATGTACCCGCATACCACTGTACTTTAGAAATGTGAATGTTTTCGTTTGTTTAAATGTGATGATGTATATGAGAATAAGCAGATATACATAACTGCTCAAAGACTTCCTGCTACAGAAGTGCGTAAGAAAGTGTTATTATTATTATTTCCTTTCCGCCAAGAATGTATGGATATAAGCGAGAATGTGTTTATGTAATTTTTGTATTGATGATTGATGACACATTAAAAAATACAGATTAATTGTAGACATTTTGACCGCATGAGTGAGTGTCGGTATACAGAATTTATTTATTTTATTTATTTATTGTTTTGTTTATTTTATTTTATTTTTTGTTTATTTTTTATTTATTTATAATTTTTTTTTTAAATTAATTAATTACTTTTTTGTTTGTTTTGTTTTTTGTTTCCAATTACTATCTTGTTTGTTTAAAAAACAAAAAAAACCTACTCATTTGTTATTATGATTGCATACTGTAAATGAATGAAGTTATGTTAACTTTATAATGTTGCATGCCTTTAAATTAATGCTTAAAGTAACATGTGGGAATGAAAGGATATAGTATGCAAGATAAATGAGAGTGAAAGGGCAGAACGTTAGACGGGCCTGCGCATCCAATTCTTAACCCTTCGAAAATAAAGTTCGTTCGTTCGTTCGTTTCCCCTGTGTGTGCTCCATCCAACACCAGCAATCTCTTCCCACATTTTGTTAAAGTTGCACTTGATTGGTTCTTTTAATCAGTTCATGTCATTGCTTTGTGTTCCTGGGGTCCGAAAACGAGGCAAAGAATTGTAACACAAAGCTCTACCACGCGCGTCGTTAGAGCCGAATAAGGAGTGTTGGGCGTGAGTTCGGCTATCCCAGCCTGTAGAAATTGTAAGGCAAGAAAAAAAAAAAAAACTCTAAAAGGTTCTTGAAATGGTTTTTCCAGATCTTCATTCCAAATAAAACAAAAACACAAAAATCTGTACACAAGCGCCCCCTCCCCCCCTCCCCTTTCCAAACGGCATGTCTTGTTATCTCTACAACGATTTGATCAGCGCAAAACTTCCGAGGTCGCTGCCATTTTGGCAAACTCCGGAAGAGAACTAGATCACCAATCAATTTCCTAGCTAGGTTACAGATAACACTATTCCGGGAACACCAAAAGCCATATCGACACTGTCGAGGTTTGTTCTGCAAGCCTAGTAAAAGAATACGGGCGGGAGTCTCGCGTGATTTATCGACTGTAGCACTGGGTGTTGGTGAGTCTTGTACGAATGACGGAATCTTTCAAACCCGAGAGATCAGAAGGGAATTTGTGCGGATTACAAAACATCTGCTGTAGAAAGTAATTTGTTAGTCGCCGAATGACTGATATAAGCTATTACATCATGACTGATCGAGCTAAGGGGCATGGTTACAATTAATCAGTTTAGAGTACAATTGAATGCGACGTTATATCTCCAACTTTGGTAGAAGGAATTCAGCAAGAAAAGCTTCGATGTCCGACCAGATCTGTCGGTAGTTTTGCTACGATCGGAGTGGTTAAGCTGCAATGGATTACACAGCACCGGATTATTCATTAGGCTTACTAGACACAGGCTTAGGACCTCAGGCTTACAGTGGCCTCGCGAAAAAAGCAACGGAGTCATATGGCAAAGAGCTGTACAGCAACGGCTCGTGCACGATAATACGCTCGTGTGTGCAGGGTAATACGCTCGTGCGTGAAGGGTAATAGGCCCCACTAACTTTAACAAAATCTAGGGGCTCTAACGAACACTTGTTTTTTTTTTTAAATAGTATTATATATTAATAAAAAAACATTTATCTGAAATCCATTAGTTTTTTTTTCTAGTTTTACTTTTAAGAAGATTGGATAGGAGCCCCAAAATATCTTAATAGCCTAGGGCCTCCGGAGTTGTTTTTCCGGCCCTGGGATTATAGGTTATAATTCAACACTAAGTAATTAGGATTAATACATTTTCTGATAATCTAGGATTTTTCCAAACCTAAATATGTCAGTGTAAATATATAGAACACACGTGACAATATCCCAGGTTAAACCAGTAGGGAAATCCTGTGATATTGATTACAATGAGTTTAACTTCGCTTTGGGACTGTTTGGCAAGGAAGAATATTCCAGCACCTCTGATTCATGCTATACAGAGCTTCTACAAGTCTTGCAGAAATTATGTGAGGACAGCAAACCATAAGTCAGAAGAGTTCAGGACCACCACTGGTGTAAGACAAGGTGATATCCTATCACCTTACCTCTTCATACTCCTTATGGACGATGTCATCAAGGCATGTAAGGAGAGAACAAGAAAGTATTCAGTGGGGTACTGGAAGATGAGACAGGTCTATATTTCGGAGCTGGCATTTGCTGATGATGTTGCCCTGATTGCTAAATCAGAGGCACATCTCCAATCCAACCTGCAAGTCTGGAAGGAAGAGCTGGAGAAGAGAGGGATGGTCATAAGCAGCTCTAAAACAAAATCCATGGTGATATCACGAGAAGAAAGAAAACATCAGATTAAGTTGGGAGAACAGGTCCTGGAGCAGGTCGACCACTTTAAATATCTCGGAGCTATTATAGACCGAAAGGGAGGCATCAAAGAAGAGTTGGCCACTCGAAAAGCAGCGGCTGGGAGACTTTTTCAGGCCATAAATCGTGGATTCCTCAGCAAGAAAGAGGTTGGTAAGAAAACGAAGATGGCTGTATACCGCTCCACCTATGTCCCAGTCTTGACATATGGATGCGAGTCGTGGGCAATGACTACAACCCACAAAAGCCAGATCCAAACCTCAGAAATGAGGTATCTGAGGAAAGTGGTTGAAGTAACAAGAAGAGACATGGTCCGCAACCAGACGATCCGTCAAGGCCTAAAATCCCATCCGCTGCAGACCCAAATAGAACAGTCCCAACTAAGATGGTTTGGCCATGTCTGCAGAATGGGAGAAGATCGGCTACCACGACAAGCATGGGAAACAAAGAGCCAGGGATCCAGACCTCCAGGACGACCCAGAGTCCGCTGGGAGGACAACATTAGACAATCTTTGAAGGACCGAGGACTAGAATGGAACCAGGCCAGGAAGAAGACAGCTGATAGAATGGTCTGGCGCTCTCTCTTCCAAACCTCTACACCTCACGGTAGAAGGGGAACGACTAAGTAAGTAAGTAAGTAAGAGTTTAACTTCGACATCTTACCAATGTCCCCAACAACTACAGTTGACATTCAAAAATCCGGCCATCGATAATCCGGTTCCTTCAGTTTTCCGGAATGGATTTCGGAGCGCATTTTTTAATTTACCTCGTTGGCGCGCCACTGTTTTCTGGAGCGGTTTATGTTTTGATGCAGCTGTTTGGGTCTTTCTTGCACGTGTTAACAGGCATTCCTGCTCATTCCTTCTCATTTTATCATTTATTTGCTGCTGTATAGCCCCATTATGGATTCAGCAAATAAAAGAAGTGGGGTAAAACGTAAACATTTAATTTTCTTTCTTTAAAGGACTGTACAGGTAGTCATTTTCTGTTAAATATATGCAGCATATATAACCCAAAAAAATCCGGCATTTTCAACAATCCGGCACTCCTCAGGTCCGGAGGTTGCCGGATTTTTGAATGTCAACTGTAAATCCCTTAGTGATCTAAAAGAAAAATGTTTTTCATCATAATTTATAATTTTTCGAATTGTACGAAAATGATCGATTAATCTTCAGTTAAAGACATTAGATTAATTTATTACGATTGGTTTAATCAATCCTAGCCTTTATATATATATATATATATACACACACACATACACACACTTTTTACATTGAAGTATCAATACACACTATGTCATTATGTTTCAGCTCGTGATAGTGGATAAGCGGATAACAAGGTGGCCCGTGGGAGCTGCAACAATACTCCAGCAAACTTTAGAAAAGCCATCCATAAATTTCTGCTCATCAAAAAATAAAAAAAGTTTGTAAACTATTCTATGTCAAAATCAAAATTAAAGAATTTTTCTTAAAAAAAAAAAAAAAGAATATCAATGGCTTCTCATCTTCCTAGTAATGTTTTTGCATCATCTGTATATAAAACTTTTAACTTCTTTTTTTTTAAAACATTATTCAGCAACATTTGTATACGTAACAAGAGCCTCACCTAGACTTCCACAAGCTACATACGGCTCGCGAGCCTCGCTATAGCCACCCAAGCTTCAGTTGCCAGCTTTCATAACTTGATTATAATTTTTTAAAAACTAAACAGATGTAGCACACGTTATGCGCGTGCGTTGTATCCTGCCCCACAAGAAGTCAGGGTATTTCTTCAAGCTTCAACATGTCATGTCCCTAACACTTTAATCAACCAGCTATCGTAACCAAGGGATACCTGACGCTCACTCCCGTTTTTATCGGTAATCTGAACTTTGGCATTGTATCACTGGCAGATTTATCGGTATCTCGTTACCACTAACTTTCTGTTTATCTTGAGTTTAGTAGTATTAGAAAACTTCCTGCCACAGCGGAAGGCTGGCTGAGGGCGATGGAAGGAAGCATAGAATTAATATCATGGTTTGACAACGGCTGAGAAAAAACAGATATCGCTCAGGTTTGAGAAGTAATTAGGCAGAAGAGAATGAAACTTGAATATCAAAAGAAAGGTCCGCTGCCGGAGGGTAGACACTTTTACAAGTGACATCTATCTATCTATCTATCTATCTATCTATCTATCTATCTATATCTCTAGGTATATGATAAGGGTGGATTTGTGCTGAAGTGGTAACTTGCCACCCTTATCGACACCTGGTGTTAAAGTGTAAGATGTAGGTGTCTTCTCTGATTTAGGATGTTGCTGTGTATGTGGTAGTGGAACAGTTCACAGGGTTATCACACAGGCAACATGACGTGTAGAGTCATAGAAAGGGTAACTTCGTTGTATAAGTTTCTTTCATTTATTGCACGCCACAAAACAGTCATGATACTTATGACATCAACATGGTTAACGAGTTCAGCAAGATGATATGGCACATTGAAAACAATTTCTGTAGTCAGCAATGATAGCTGTTGTATATATGCGTCATAAGACATCACAGTTCAATAGATTCAGAAAATTCATCAATCATCGAGTGCTAGTTCGTGAAGCTGTATAAATAATAATAATTTCTATAACTTCTGCAACAGTGTCAGCTACAGATCTTCAATGTTCATAAACAATAATAAATGCTCCCATTCTGATGCTAGCAGATCAGTTGTATACAATAAGTCCGTTCACTGTCTGCACGTGAATAGCATACATGGGCTACAGGTCAGCTCGACCTTTATAATGTTCCTAAGTCTAACCATCTGACTTGGACGTGATCTCTGATATAACGAATCCTGGAACACAGACAACAGTCTTGTTGGTCTAGAGCGACCCATATATATTTAACTAGTTCAGGTATACAGATACCGGTGACTTAATCCTAGTCAAAGTACCTCTCCATTTTGCATCACACAGGCGAGCAAATAGGCGACAAAATGACGAACCTCTAGATGATAGCATAAAGTTCGATACAAGAGGAATTACCTTATTTCGGAAAATCAACCATGAACATATGCCTCCAGGCAGGCTGCATAATACTGGGAAATAGTCTAGTTAGCTAACTAACTCACTAAGACACTGTATTTCCCTCAGAGAATCACAAGACGCAGTTGCGTCTGCTCGCTTCTTAAACCATTTCTAAACTCCCCAACTGGGCGGAACACACAGAACGAACTCCCGGTTTTTGACATGCGCAGAACGACAATCTCTGAGTTGCCGTTCACAATAAGACGATTCGAAGAACATTCGAGATAAAAGTCTTACACAGTCGCGCCTTTTATGGTCATGAAAAGAAGCGTTAAGAAAGGTTTCAGACATCTACCATAGTTGACTGGTACTACCAAATAAGGAGATGTGGTCACGCTTCGTTCAAGAAATTATAGACCGAACGTGTCTCTATACAAGAGAAGGCAACTCCTAAAAAATTGTAGTTTCGATAACTCGGATTATGTCCCTTTGACCATAGAAAACATAATACACACTTCAGTCAAAAAATGATCATACATATCAAAAAATGTTTATACAAACGAAAAATAATAATGATCCGTGCGTAACATTACCGCACCCTCCCTGGAAAAAAAAAATGAAACATTTTTTTTTTTTTTTTTAAAATCCTGGAGCCGGAAAAAATCTAGGCTCCTAACGCACGTATGATGCGTGGATATATACCTAACAAATTAGCTCAACGCATGGAGCGACACTGAGATCATATCTCAGATCCTTAGAGAAAAAATTTATCTAAGTATACGCTGATATATTCCAGGAAGGTGCCACCAACACACGCCACAATGATGGCAACAACATAATGACAATCAAATTATACTCATACCAATATATGAAATTAAATATATTATGTGTTATCATACAATGTGTTGCAAATAGCGGTGTAATTTACTAATATACCGCACTATATTATTACATTATATAAAGTAACAGTAATTAATAAGTAATACATGTGTTGCTCTTCGGTGACACAAAACATTCAATAGAAGAAGATGTGGACATCATCCGCTCCCAATGTAGGACAGGACTTGATATCCTCAAAGTTCCACAATGGACATAAACTCGCAGACTTCAATGATGTGCTGCGAAAATATCAATAACACAAATCTTAAAGACAACTGGTAAATTTCTTAATACAATCCTGAAAATAATTTATTTAAATGTGGCCGAGTGATCTTTTGGCCCGTATATCACTAACTAAGCCTTCTTAGATAATTACATGGTACAATGTTATAAATTTCCCTCAAAAAAAAAAAAGTGAGACAAAATCTACTAACATGTCATTATAACATTGGACTGTATATCAGGAAATATATATATATGACAGAAGAATCATGTGGAATCGTGTGGACATCTGGACAGAATGTCTGCCATTACATTATCCGAACCACGGATAGCTCGAACCGAGAAATGAAATGGTTGAAGAGCTATGGCATAACGAGTGGACCTCGAGCTCTTCAAGTTTTTGCTCTGAATAGCAGTAAGCGCTTTCTGGTCGGTTTCCACAATGAAATGTGCGCCTAGAAGAAATCTTTGTAACTTCAGAATAGACCATACCATAGCCAATAACTCACGGTCTAAAACCGAGTAATTCTTTTCTGCAGCGTTTAATTTCCTAGAGATATACATCACCGGATGCAAAGTATCAGAATACTCCTGCATTAGTGCTGCCCCAATCCCTGTTGACGAGGCGTCACTTCGAAGAACAAAAGTCTTCTCAATAGTAGGTAACTTAAGAATAGGTGGAGATGAAAATAGGGCTTTAACCTGGTCCAATGAGGATTGACATTCTTTAGACCAGCGGATCAGATTAGGCGACCCTTTCTTTTCAATAAAGTAGAAAGCGGTGCCATAATGGAGGACAGATTCGGAATGAATCGTCCGTAGAATTGAATCAAACCTAATAGACTCCTTACTTGTTTCTTCGTCTTAGGGACCGAAATGTTAAGTATTTTTGAAACATTGTGGTCCTCTGTCTTTAAAAGACCATGACCAACCCGATGACCTAGGAAAGAAATCTCGCTAAATCCTATAAAGGCTTTAGAGGGTTTTGCAGTCAAGTTATACTCGCGAAGAGTAGACAGTAATTCGTATAAACCCAAATAATGATCTTCCCAAGAATCACTGAATAGACAGATATCATCTAGGTATGCTATGACATCTGTACGATATGCGAGAATTCGCCGCATCATGCGTACGAATGTAGCAGCAGGGGCGTTCATAAGACCAAAAGGCATGAAATTCCATTGGAATAAACCCCTAGGTGTAGAAAAAGCTGTAAAAGGTTTGGCACGTTCAGTTAGCGGGACTTGCCAATAACCTTTAGACAAATCTAGTTTGGTAAAGAATCTAGAATTAGAAAGTTTATTGAGTAGCTCTTCTAATGAAGGCATAGGTTCAGCATCGAACTTCGTAACTTGGTTCAATTTGCGATAATCTACGCAAATGCGAATGTTATTATCCTTCTTTCGAACAATAACCATAGACGAAGAGTATGCTGAAGTGGATGGTTCAATGATTTCCAAACGTATCATTTCATCCAACTCTTTTTCGACTTGAGACTGGAAATGAATAGGTATTGGATATGGTCTGACTCTGATAGGATTGTGATCAGTTAGCACAATGTCATGTTCTATGACATGTGTGTGTCCCGGGATGTCTGTAAGAACATCCTGAAATGTTTGCAACATCGAAGAAACTTGTCGATGTTCCTCAGCGGAAAGATTTGGAGAAACGGTCACGTTTTTCCAAGATTCCGGAGAATAAAGTGGGACCATAGAAAGAGGAAGATTGACATCAGAAAAAGTAGTTTCCTCATCCTGTATAACTGACAGAGATGAGTACTGACCACGAGTTGCTTGTGAATTGTCCGTAGCCTGGAAAATAGGCTGCAAATAGTCAGGTCTTTCATAAAATTCTGTGAGCATATTTATGTGGAAAGTTTTATGCTTTCCATCAATATCGACAACATAGTCGACATCAGAAATTTTGGAGACTATTGCATATGGACCTTTCCATGCAATTAGAAGTCTGTTCTCCCTTGAAGGAAGTAGAACGACGAGAGCTTTGTCACCTGGACAAAGTTGTCGTAGACATCTCTTCTTATTTGCAAACTGCCTTGCCTTTTCTTTAGCAAATTCTGAAGACGAAGTTGCTAGTTTGCATGCCTCGATGATCTTTTGCCTAAGAGCAATGACGTACTCATAAGAAGATTGAGTCTCATCGCTAATATTATCGGCAGTGATTAGATCGTGAAGTAAAGACATAGGGCGCGCGCGGTTGCGCGCCAAAGACAAGTTCAAAAGGGGAAAACCCCGTATGTTCATTGGGGACCTCTCTATACGCAAAGAGAGCCGCGGGTAAGACCCTGTCCCAATCCTGAGGATGATCCTCAGTTATTTTACCAAGTAAAGTTTTCAGAGTCCTATTTAAACGTTCGACCAACCCATTAGACATTGGGTGATAGATACTGCTGAGAGACCTTTTAATGTGTAGCATAGACATTACCTGTGACATAGTGTCTGATATAAGTTGAGTGCCATGGTCTGACAATATTTCTCCGGGAAAACCCAAGCGAGAAAATATCAGCCAAAGAGCGTCTGCGATATCAGCAGTTGAGATGCTCTTGAGAGGTATTGCCTCTGGCCAACGTGTGCACATATCGACACATGTAAGGATAAATTGATGTCCTCTAGCCGACTTAATTCTAAAAGGACGATAATATCTATTGCCATTTTTTGAAAAGGGCGAATAGGAATGTCAGCAGCCTGGATAGGCGCAGCATGTCGTGGTCCTTTAGATTTGACCTCCTGACATACTTTGCAAGAGCGACAGTACATTCGTATGTCCTTGCTCACAAATGGCCAAAAGAAAGCCGCAAGAACCCTCGACTTTGTACGGGAAAAACCCATATGTCCAGCACATTGCGAGTCATGAGCATGTTGCAATATTTGCAATCTCATGCTCTTAGGCACAAGAATTTGTGAATGAGTGGACGTAGTCGAGTCTTGTACCATACGTACAAGTACGCCGTTCTTCATAGAAATCCAAGATTTCCTATTAGTGTTCTGATTAGGATCACCTTTTTTTTTTGCTAGAATGAAGAATTTTTGTAAAGAAGGATCTTCTTCTTGCAATTTGATAAATGAGTCACGTGTAATAGTCAAGTGACTATCTTGGTCATTTACTTCATCATTATTAGTTAATGAAGTTTGAGGTGGATCCAGAGCATGTGCTCTTGTGACCACCGCATTGGTAGCTTCAATGTTTTGCTCTTCCCAAACAGCAATCTGCTGTGGGGTACATTCCCTAACTCCGTGAATACGACCAATAATAAGGTCCGCAATAGGGTTTGGAAGTAGACACGCGTGGACCTCTCCCGTGAAGAAAGGAGTAGCAATGTGTATTATAGCAGTAGGATACTTTTCTAACGTGCCACCAAATGTGACACATTTGATGACTTTTCCTGTAGCACAGGATGGATCTACAAGAGATTGCCTAACGCCGACAGTAGTAGTACATCCAGAATCAAACAACACTGAGACTGGATTACTATTTACTAGCCCCTTATGTAATATAAGAGAACCTCTCCCATCATGAGCAACATTAGCAGGAAGAGCGGGCAAAGGATGACCACAGCTTAAAGTACTAACGGTTTTCGGATCAAATAAAGTACTGCATTGGATACATTTATTTGCCCTACCAAAATCAAAAGATGAGCATCCGATAGCATTATGGTCTTTATCATTATTAACCTGTTTATCTGCTCCCTGAGATTCTTGTTGAACAGAGTTTGTCTGTTGATATCTTTTTCTCTTATGTTGCGATCTACCGCGACCATTATTGCCTCTGCAATTATCATTAAAGTCCCTACTGTAATTTTTATCCTGGTTTGAGTTCCAGTTTCCATAACTGTCATTACTATCTCTATGTTGTTGAGAACCTCTATTATCTTGGTATTGAGGTCTCTGCATAAAATATTGTCCTCTATACCGATTACCTTTGTGAAAATTTCTAAAGTTAACCGGAGTAGAATAACGTGTAGTATTAGGTTGTCTCCAGTTCTGGGAAGAAGAATCACCCTGGAATTGATCACTATGGTTCTGGGCATAATTACGATTACTCTTTTTATTGAAATTTTTCTGGCTACCCTGAAATTTACGCATAAAATTTGGGCCATAAGGTGCTGCCGAAGCAACTGGCAGACCTTCTTTCACCTTAGAGTTACTAATGGTTATGTGCGGATGCGCAGTAACATACTGGCTACAGTATTCTTCCATTTCTTTTATGTTTTTAGGCTTACGCTCATGAAGAAAAGATAGAAAAGCTTCATTAACAGAAGACATAACCTTATCTCTAAGTAGTAAATCCATAAGAGCTTCAAATGTATTTTCTGTCTTAGACAACTCAACCCATCGTAAAAAAGTAAGACGGATGCCTGAGATGAATTCAGAGAATTCAACTCCAGTTTCTGGTAACATGGTTTTAAATTTAAGACGATATCCGTCCGCGTTAAGTTGGTACTTCTTTAACAATGCCGCCCTGACAACCTCATAGTTGTTTTTGTCAGGCACATCTACCATACTCAACAAAGTCAAAGCATCACCTCTAAGTATCTTGGACAGATGATACACATATAATGTTTTATCTATATTATGCACATTACATGCACTTTCAAATCTATCTAGATAAAATGTTATATCATCGATTGAGGGATTAAATGCTGGTAGATTAAGCTTGAAATCCTTAGCATTAGTCTTATTTATCACCTTAATAGCATCATTAGCATTACCTAGTGTTCAATAACTTTAAACTCTCTCTCAAGCTAATTTAAGACTTTTTCATCATGTTAGGGTTAAGCTTTTCTTTTAAATCAGCTCTCTTTGTAATTTAAAACTTTCTTTTTTTCACATCAACCCACTAACTTTTTTTCTCTCATCTTGAATCTTAATTATCTTGGGTGATCTTTTTTGTAATTCTTTTTTCAGCCTTTCAAGACTTCTTTAACCTCATTTTAACTTTTTCTTCAGCATTTTCATTATTTTTGTCTTTTTCTTTTTTCTTTTCAGCTTTCTTTTTAACTTTTTCTTCAGCCTGGGCCTGTAATTTTTTCTTTTTTTCTTCTTTTTCATTTCTTTCTTTCTTTTTTCACTTCTTTTTTTCTTCCTGGTCTTTGTAACCTTTTGCTTTCTTCAAGTTTCAGCCTGCTATAACTTTTTTTTTTCTTATTTTACTTTCTTTTTCAGCCTCTTTTTCAAGTTCTTTTTTTCAGCTTTCTCTTTTTCAAGTCTCTTATTTTTCAGCTTCAGCTTGGAGCCTGAGTTTTTTTTTTTTTTTCAAGTCTTTTTCAGGGTGGGTCTCTTATTTTCTGCTTTCTCTTTTTTTTCTGCATGCTTCTTTCTTTTGTTTTTCTTTTTTGTTTTTTCCATTTCCATTGGAAATCTTTTTTCCTCCACCTGCATCTGCAGTTTCTTTTGTTCTATTTCAGCCTCTATTCTCTTTTGTTCAGTTTGTTCTTTCATTTTCTTTTCTTCCGACTTCAATGCCTTGGCATATTGAACAGTCGCAAATTCTTCTAATTTATCACCTGTCTTCCCAAGGGCTTTACCCTGCTCAATAAAGTACTCAAATGTAGACATGATGTCTAAAATGTGAGTACCGAACCTGAAATAATTAATTATCTTATTTCAATGTTAAATAGCAACAAGACTTAATAAAGTGCTTGTATAATCTCTATGTTGAACCCAATCTCTGTGGGAAACAGGAGTTGACACCAACTTGTATTATCAAATGTATAATAATATCACAAGTCACCTCTTAATTAACAGTGCACTACCCAAATCAGTGCATAATCATCAGTTATTTATCATAACTGCACTACAATAGTGCATAAGCAAAAAACACCAGTTTGTTATGATAAGTGCACTATAGACCAATAGTGCATGAGCATATATCAACAAAAGTGAAAGCTAACTATGCAAGAACTATGTAAACAATAACAAGACAATGTAAACAATAGCAAAGGTCACCAACAATGTAAACAATAACAAAGATCAAAGTCAATGTAAACAACAACAAAGATCAGAGTCAATGTAAACAATAACAAAGATCAGAGTCAATGTAAACAATAACAAAGATCAGAGTCAATGTAAACAATCAACAAAGATCAAACAATACGAAAACATTCGCATAAGTCAAATACACAAACAGCAAAACAAAAAAGAAATATGCGAAGATATGACTAACAAATGACGCTACAGTGTATACACAAAAATATACGTAAAGAACTGAATAATAGCAAAGGGGAGACCTACAAATACAAACAATCGAAATCGAAACTAAAAACACAAAGAAAAAGAAAGAGAGAAAAAAAAAAAAAAAAAAAAAATATATATATATACAAGAAACAAAAATAAAGCACAACTCGTCACAAACTAAACAGATATAGCAACGATTGTCGCTAGCAAATTTCACTGTAGGAAATTCGCACAGTCCCTAACGAAAACGCTAACAGTAGAACCTCTGTGACGTGGTATCTTCTACTGTAAGACTCCGCCCAACCGAGAAAACCCGCTGAAATATAAACATATAAATATACAAATAACAAATAACATATAACATATAAACATGTATCATGAAAACAATAGGAGAAAGTGTGAAAGTACAGAAGGCTCAGTTAGAACATAAGGGCACAGTTCACAAACAAAACAGGCCACTTAACTTCTATAAATCCAGCGTCAGCACGGTGCAGAACAGGATGTAATCAGCATTCTGAGGATAATGATCCAACGTTGATTAACTTCTGCTCCCATAAACAGCCATGACGAAGGAAATGAGCTTCTAATACTGCAACAGTTGTTACGGCACTTGACCTTCTGAATCTTCTAAATTGATTTAACCGGCACTTGACCTTCTGAACCCGCAACAGTACCCCTGAGACCGGAACAGTTGTTACGGCACTTGTCCTTCTTTTCACCAGATCAGGAAATCCATTCGCTCGTACTTGTCCTTCTAATTTTACATAAACTTCAATATTGCCGAGCAGCGCCGGGTAGTTTCAAAATCAGCAACTGTCAGAAAATCCGGATACTTTCAATAAAATTTCTTGTAAGGTGGTAGTTGATGCTGTAGTTGTATCTAGTATGATGATGATGTCTGGGTTTGCTGTGATTGTGACCCCCTTGCCACCTTGATAGCTGGAATCAGAGTGAACCAACCTATGGCCACCAAAAATGATATGGTGCGCCAAAATATCAGATGATAGAACCAGCTCTGGCCACCAAAAATGATAAGGGTGGATTTGTGCTGAAGTGGTAACTTGCCACCCTTATCGACACCTGGTGTTAAAGTGTAAGATGTAGGTGTCTTCTCTGATTTAGGATGTTGCTGTGTATGTGGTAGTGGAACAGTTCACAGGGTTACACACAGGCAACATGACGTGTAGAGTCATAGAAAGGGTAACTTCGTTGTATAAGTTTCTTTCATTTATTGCACGCCACAAAACAGTCATGATACTTATGACATCAACATGGTTAACGAGTTCAGCAAGATGATATGGCACATTGAAAAAACAATTTCTGTAGTCAGCAATGACAGCTGTTGTATATATGCGTCATAAGACATCACAGTTCAATAGATTCAGAAATTCATCAATCATCATCGAGTGCTAGTTCGTGAAGCTGTATAAATAATAATAATTTCTATAACTTCTGCAACAGTGTCAGCTACAGATCTTCAATGTTCATAAACAATAATAAATGCTCCCATTCTGATGCTAGCAGATCAGTTGTATACAATACGTCCGTTCACTGTCTGCACGTGAATAGCATACATGGGCTACAGGTCAGCTCGACCTTTATAATGTTCCTAAGTCTAACCATCTGACTTGGACGTGTCTCTGATATAACGAATCCTGGAACACAGACAACAGTCTTGTTGGTCTAGAGCGACCCATATATATATTTAACTAGTTCAGGTATACAGATACCGGTGACTTAATCCTAGTCAAAGTACCTCTCCATTTTTGCATCACACAGGCGAGCAAATAGGCGACAAAATGACGAACCTCTAGACGATAGCATAAAGTTCGATACAAGAGGAATTACCTTATTTCGGAAAATCAACCATGAACATATGCCTCCAGGCAGGCTGCATAATACTGGGAAATAGTCTAGTTAGCTAACTAACTCACTAAGACACTGTATTTCCCTCAGAGAATCACAAGACGCAGTTGCGTCTGCTCGCTTCTTAAACCATTTCTAAACTCCCCAACTGGGCGGAACACACAGAACGAACTCCCGGTTTTTGACATGCGCAGAACGACAATCTCTGAGTTGCCGTTCACAATAAGACGATTCGAAGAACATTCGAGATAAAAGTCTTACACAGTCGCGCCTTTTATGGTCATGAAAAGAAGCGTTAAGAAAGGTTTCAGACATCTACCATAGTTGACTGGTACTACCAAATAAGGAGATGTGGTCACGCTTCGTTCAAGAAATTATAGACCGAACGTGTCTCTATACAAGAGAAGGCAACTCCTAAAAAATTGTAGTTTCGATAACTCGGATTATGTCCCTTTGACCATAGAAAACATAATACACACTTCAGTCAAAAAATGATCATACATATCAAAAAATGTTTATCACAATGTCCAACACAAAGAGACTCCGTTCACTACAAAAGCGAGCATGGCGTCTAGCCTCTGACAACTGCCGAACTCAGTGTGTAGATCAATATACAAATCTCCAAATACTGCCCTTAAGAAAGCGCCTTCTGTTTAACAAAGCTAAATTTGTTCACAAAGTCCTGTCACATAATGCTCTAGCATATCTGTGGCCAATGTTCAAAGACGCAGTCAACGATTAAACAAATTGCACGTACCCAAGCTTAGGCTTGACTTATTCAAGAAAAGCTTAGCGTACTCTGCTGCTCATCTTTGGAATTATCTTCCACATAACCTGAAACAACCTCAGTCCCTATTCATACAATCGTAGACTTTTCGAATACTTTATGAGTTCTGATTACATGCCCCCTTAATAGGATTATCCTTTCTTATAATGTCAGCTGTAGGTTCTAATGACGATGTTTGTACTTTTCTTACTTACTTAGTCGTTCCCCTTCTACCGTGAGGTGTAGAGGTTTGGAAGAGAGAGCGCAAGACTATTCTATCGGCTGTCTTCCTCCTGGCCTGGCTCCACTCTAGTCCTCGGTCCTTCAAAGACTGTCCAATGTTGTCCTCCCAGCGGACTCCGGGTCGTCCTCGGGGTCTGGATCCTTGGCTCTTTGTTTCCCATGATTGTCGTGGTAGCCGATCTTCTCCCATTCTGCAGACATGGCCAAACCATCTTAGTTGGGACTGTTCTACTTGGGTCTGTAGGGGGTGGCATTTTAGGCCTTGACGTATCGTCTGGTTGCGTACCATGTCTCTTCTTGTTACTTCAACCACCTTCCTCAGATACCTCATTTCTGAGGTTTGGATCTGGCTTTTATGGGTTGTAGTCATTGCCCATGACTCGCATCCATATGTCAAGACTGGGACATAGGTGGAGCGATATACAGCCATCTTCGTTTTCTTACCAACATCTCTCTTGCTGAGGAATCCTCGATTTATGGCCTGAAAAAGTCTCCCAGCTGCTGCTTTTCGAGTGGCCAACTCTTCTTTGATGCCTCCCTTTCGGTCTATAATAACTCCGAGGTATTTAAAGTGGTCAACCTGCTCCAGGACCTGTTCTCCCAGCTTAATCTGATGCCTTCTTTCTTCTCGTGATATTACCATGGATTTTGTTTTAGAGCTGCTTATGACCATCCCTCTCTTCTCCAGCTCTTCCTTCCAGACTTGCAGGTTGGATTGGAGATGTGCCTCTGATTTAGCAATCAGGGCAACATCATCAGCAAATGCCAGCTCTGAAATATAGACCTGTCTCATCTTCCAGTACCCCACTGAATACTTTCTTGTTCTCTCCTTACATGCCTTGATGACATCGTCCATAAGGAGTATGAAGAGGTAAGGTGATAGGATATCACCTTGTCTTACACCAGTGGTGGTCCTGAACTCTTCTGACTTATGGTTTGCTGTCCTCACATAATTTCTGCAAGACTTGTAGAAGCTCTGTATAGCATGAATCAGAGGTGCTGGAATATTCTTCCTTGCCAAACAGTCCCAAAGTTTGCTCCAAGGGACCCTGTCAAACGCCTTTTCCAGATCTATGAAACAAAGATGGATCTCACTCTTATACTCAAGGGCCTTTTCACTCAGCTGTTTGTACTTTTCAACATATTTTATGTTTTGCTTATAAGTAAAAACGAAGATAGCTGTATACCGCTCCACCTATGTCCCAGTCTTGACATATGGATGCGAGTCATGAGCAATGACTACAACCCACAAAAGCCAGATCCAAACCTCAGAAATGAGGTATCTGAGGAAGGTGGTTGAAGTAACAAGAAGAGACATGGTTCGCAACCAGACGATAAGTCAAGGCCTTAAATCCCACCCCCTGCAGACCCAAGTAGAACAGTGCCAATTAAGATGGTTTGGCCATGTCTGCAGAATGGGCGAAGATCGGCTACCACGACAAGCATGGGAAACAAAGACCCCCAGGACGACCCAGAGTCCGCTGGGAGGACAACATTAGACAATCTTTGAAGGACCGAGGACTAGAATGGAACCAGGCCAGGAGGAAGACAGCCGATAGGATAGTCTGGCGCTCTCTCTTCCAAACCTCTACACCTCACGGTAGAAGGGGAACGACTAAGTAAGTAAGTTATAAGTAGTTAATGTTAATATGAGTGTGATATTTTATTTTACTTTACAACGTTGAATTCCTTGAAATTGATATGTAAAATGCATGTGAGAATAAATGAATTCAGTATGAGAGGTGAGAGAAAGGAAGGGCAGAATGTCAGACGGGCCTGCGTGCCCAATTTTCAACCCTTTGAAAATAAAGTTCGTTCTATCTATCTATCTATCTATCTATCTATCTATCTATCTATCTATCTATCTATCTATCTATCTATCTATCTATCTATCTATCTATCTATCTATCTATCTATCTATCTATCTATCTATCTATATATCTATCTATCTATCTATCTATCTATCTATCTATCTGTCTATCTGTCTGTCTGTCTGTCTGTCTGTCTGTCTGTCTGTCTGTCTGTCTGTCTGTCTGTCTATCTATCTATCTATCTATCTATCTATCTATCTATCTATCTATCTATCTATCTATCTGACATTGTCATCACCATTTTCATCATCATGTTAGGAAAATTCTCCTTCCTCTGAGGCCAGATAAGTGGAACATCTTGTACGGAGAAACAAAACAACTTGTGAAAACACGCAGATATCACTATATGGCATTGGGACGAAGGGCGAGAAACCAAGCGCCGCTGGATCAATAACAACAACAACAACAATCTATCCATCTATATAACTATCTATCTATCTATCTAACTATCTATCTATCTATCTATCTATCTATCTATCTATCTATCTATCTATCTATCTATCTATCTATCTATCTATCTATCTATCTATCTATCTATCTATCTATCTATCTATCTATCCGAGCAAGAGGAAGGAAGAATGCAAGAGGGGACTGTGCCCGATTTTCAACCCTTAGCAAATTAATTGCTTTCGTATATGTCTATCTAACTATCTACCTAGTCTGATTCTGGTCTTGAGTTTGGGACGGCAAAGACAGCGAGGAAAGTAACTATTTACCCCACCTCATCTTGATGAACCTAGTATCATTGCACTCATTGCAGCAGTATCTGCTATGAGACTCAAAGCTGCTCACCTCTAGTAAAGTCTTTCGCGTGCACTGGAAAACACAGAGTCCATAGTCATTCAGTAGCAGACCGTTTGAATTTTTCACGAGTTCTTATAACACACCCCTGAATGTCTCAAATCACTCATTTACTGTATGAGGAATTCGATTTTTATCAGTCTTGTTGTTTATTTGTTTGTTTTTTTCATTTTCGTTAATTTTTTTATTTATTATTTTTTTAATTCTTTATTTTTCATTTTTTTTTCTTTAATTTATTTTAAAAACATATTTTAATTATAATGATTATTGCAAATGTATGATGTTTTATTACGTTTGTAATGATAAATGCCTTAAATAATGCTTAAAGTAAATGTGGGGATGAAAGGATACAGTATACATGATGAGAGAGAGAGGAAGGGCAGAACATCAGACGGGTCTGCGTGCCTAATTCTTAACCCTATGAAAATAAAGTTCGTTCGTTCGTTCGTTCATTCTGTCTGTCTGTCTGTCTGTCGGTCAGTCGTCGGTCGGTCGGTCTGTCTGTCTGTCTGCTTGCTCAGTCTGCCTGGTCAGTCTGTCTAGTTAGTCTGTCTGGTCTGTATAATCTGATCTGTCTAATCTGTCTAGTCTGGTCTGTCTAATCTGGTCTGTCTAATCTGGTCTGTCTAATTTGTCTAATCTGGTTTGTCTAATCTGGTCTGTCTAATCTGGTCTGTCTAATCTGGTATGTCTAATCTGGTCTATCTAATCTAGCCTGTCTAGTCTGTATAATCTGGTCTGTCTAAACTGTCTAGTCTGGTCTGTCTGGTCAGTCTAATCTGTCTAGTCTGGTCTCTCTAGTCTGGTTTGTCTTATCTGGTCTGTCTAATCTGTCCAGCCTGGTCTATCTGGTCTGCCTAATCTTGTCTGTCTAACCGTGTCTGTATAATCTTGTCTGTCTAATCTGGGCTGTCTAATCTAGTCCGTCTAAGCTGTCTAGTCTGGTATGTCTAGTCTGGTCTGTCTGTTCTGTCTAATCTGTCTAGTCTGGTCTATCTAGTCTGGTCTGTCTGCTCTGTCTAATCTAATCCGTCTAATCTGGTCAGTCTAGTCCGTCTATTTGTCTAATCTGTCTGTCTGTCTAGTCTTTGTAATTTCCTTTCTGCTTTCTACCTGTCTGTCATTTGGGCCGGCGAGTTACATTATCATGTTCGGTTATCAAAGCCACATTCATGACACAAAAGAGACAACAAAGTGAAATGTAAGCGCTATGATACGGCTGAAATAAGGTTGATACAAAGGGAGAGCGATTTAGTTACCATTAGTCGAGATATATGGAAGTGCCTATTCTCTGGTAGATAGTAAGGGATAATAGAGAAGACGAGAGGGAAACTAGCAAATATATAGATCTCCACCTGATAAGGAAACAAGATATTCTAGAAGGTGTCAGACTACCTCTGATTCACATCTAACCTTTTGTGTACTGGATATTCGGCCCAAAAATTGACCAACAGGTGTTTAACCAGCTAGCGTAAGTGACCACAGACCGATTTTTGTATTTATTCTTAACCAGCGGCACTTGGGCTCTCAGCCCCTCGGCCCAATGACGTGTCATTGCGAGGTTGGGGAGCCTGTGGACTTTCCTTCCAACCCGGTCAGGAGCTTCGCTCCTTCCTGTGACACAACGTCTGAACATGCTCTTTTGTGTGATCTCTCACACCTTCAGCCCTCCGGCAGAATCCTTTCTTTTTCTTCAGTTTTCTCACTCATCGCTTTTAGTTGGCATAAATCATGCCTTTTGTGTGATCTCTCACACCTTCAATCCCTCGGCAGAACCTTTGCAAGGTTATTAAACGGCCAGCGACAGTATTTTATCACAATATCGGTCTGACCATCTTTTCAAACGACAAGGAGTGTTGACCAGATTTGTTTGTCTGGCGAAACACATGATAACCCGTGCACGAGGCGGAACTTATGACATAAGCGCTTCCAGGTCATCATTGATACCCCAACATTACTGTCTGTGTGACACATGTGGGCAGACAAATGAGATATAATCGCTTCCGGTCACTTGTTTAAAAGGTAATCATGGATTTATTACATTTTAGACAATATGAGTCTACAAATGTGTTGGTGAGAGTGTATGCAAGACATCATATTACCATATGTGGAAGACGTGACTTTTTGCAAAAATTTTCCGTGTAGGAAATAATCGGAAAGTGCCACACCCTACCTGTTTGAAATGATTGAATCTTTCTGATTAGATTCATAACATCATTGGAGGGAATATAGGCTGACAATTTCACAGTTTTATTTTTCTGTGATTTGCACACTCGCCAAGACAACATCAGACCTTCACCAGAATGAAGAACTAGATTCATAATTCCTATTTGTTATCCGGACCTTTTATTGGAGAACCAGATAAGACTTATAAAGCACAGGAAATCTCTTTCAAATTTTAATAAGGAAAAGCGGGAGTAGGAAACTGATGAAACACGGAGTCAGAAGGGGTAGTCTATTGTAAAATTAAAAGAAATCCCAGACACGTGTTGTAAGAGAACGATTCGTCTCTTCTATTCATCTGTGCGACAAATCTGTAGCCAGGATTGGCGTACGTTGTGATTTACATTTCATATTTTATTACTAACATGTGAACTAACATATATATGTATATATTACCATGTGAAGTTTAATGTGTGAAACTCGCTATTGGATGTCAAAGTCATTTGAGGCTGGCAACCTCGGTATCTAGAATGATGATTCATGAACCACCACTGCACGGGCTGGTGATTGCTTTATTGATAGTTTCTTAAGAGAGAACTAAAAGCATAAAGTAGTTCCAGGTTCCCTATGGAGCAGGGAGGGAAAGATGTACATTCTAAGCATAAGACTTACATTTTCAAATCAGTGTAAATGTCCCTATAAACATATTCACTTTAAAATTAATGTAAGCTTTCACGCTTTAAACCAGCGTTAATGTCTATGTGAAAATATTCATTTTAATTAATAGAAGTTTCAAACTTTTCCACAAGTGTAAATGTATAGGAAGTTTTATCCCGGGGGATTAAATTTAATTCTCATCGAGGGTAAATTCTGAAATGGGATGGTAGAATAGAAGAGGGGGGTGTCGTATATTTTCGATAGGGTAATTAAGATCACTTTTGATCCCTCCTGAATAGGACTAGAACAGGTGATAGCTCAGTGAGAAATAAGGTAAAGAATTAGAGTTTCACAAGTGAAATGGTAAAAGGTAAAATCTGTCCCTGGATTTGATAAATAATCAAACCAGCCTATCGATTACGACTGAGAGTTTGGATCGGACAGTTTCCTATAAATATATACATTTATATATTTAACCACTCACATATACACACACACAGATAAGTGACGACAATTAGACGCACATACGTGAAAACTATATCTATGAAATAAGGATCTTTTTTGAACAAGCTGACCGCCACACGTGAATAAAGTTATGTAACTGTTTATTATCATAAAAAGAAATTTTACATCGACAATATTGAATATCAAATCAAATACAATAAACATAGGTTAGGAATCAATTAAAGAGATAGACTCTTAGGTGAAATTCTTTCCCCCCTCTGTTGCCAAGATCCCGTTATAAGAGAAGTTATAGCCAAAGCGTCACAGATTTATACGCTAAGGTCCCAGGTTTTCCCTCTCTCAGTAAACGAACAGAGTTTTTATATATTAATCTATCCAAAGAGGAAAACAGCATTAACAAAAACTTGCATACAAGAAAAAATACAAAGTTATTACATGGGTTAAATCATAAACGAATTATTCATCCCTGTTATTCTCTCGCTCTGACAGCTGTGCTCACAGACAACATGCACACTCTTACCTAATCGTTGATTTTCAAAACATCTGGAACAAATTGTTCAGTCACCCACCAACCATCCAAGCTTGAGTTACCGGTGAGTCAAACCCCAGTTTCTCCAAAAGACTAATTAATCAAAATGTTGGGAAACGTTTGTCTCACTGTTGTAAATAGGAGGCTGATGAAGGTCACTTCAATTTTTGTCCAGTTAGGAAAGTACTTATGATATCTAATGCTCACAGGGTACATTAGCTTGGAACTTCACTCGTTATGTTGAATGTCAGGTACATAAATCGGTTTAGGATAAATCTCCTTCACAACACAATGGTCTTGATATGGGAAATGTCAAATGTTATTTCAGTCGCCACCACAGGCGAAATATATATGAACTTGAGAAAGAAATCTGGATATTAGTAAGTCCAGTTATCATTTATTCTTAATATTACTTTTTTGCCAGCACTCTGTCGTTCTTCTGGGTGTAAAACACTAGGCCAGAAAGGTTAATTGCAAAACCCGGTAATTATAATTCAGAATGTTCTTTAGGTAAAGTTCTTCTCAGTTACATAGGTACTGAAAGCCGCTGGTAAGATTTAGGGTTTATGACACAGAATACTGTATAGGTAAAAAAGAAACACATAAATACTCAACCCTAATAGTATATCTAATCCTACGCGTAAAAATATCACTTCGTTATTCAACTTAAATTAGAAACCATAGCTTAGAGCTAGTCTCATCGTTAAAACTCCCCCGTGAAATAAATTCTAGTCCTTTAAAAATAAGTCATCATGAATTAGAAATACAAATAAATATATTTCGTCAATACTCATGAGTCATCAGTGCATTTACTTAGTTAGTCAAACTATTCTCTTACTGGTTACTAGCAGTTTAATTAAATTTATTAACAGCCGAATGAGTTTAGCTAGAAATTATAATTTATTCTGCTTCCCACTGTAATGCAGTAACTTTAGAGAATATAACTGACTTATCATTTAATCACTCTGCACAAAAGAAACTAGTGAAATAAAATAAGCGATCACCATTTAAATCACTCAATCACTACTATATATATATATCATCCATGCCGACCAGGTCTCTCTCTCTGTTGCGTACGGACTCATTTGAGAACCGACGTAACATAAAAGACCAGACCCCGTGCGAAGATTTCCTCGACTATTGCTAATTAGTGTGAGTTTTCTTCACCTCTCTATGTTCGTCTTCTAGCGAGGAACGTCTTTGAACTGCTCGCCCTCACCGTGGTTTTTACTTCACTAGCGAGCGGGTTACAAGGGAGGTAATAAAAATCTGCTCCAACTTGTTTATCGAGTTTACTGCTCTAGCACTAAACATTAATTACCCCTTTGATCGCTGTCCATCGAACCATACATTAACTTAACGCCACCTCCCATAGTTGCGTCACTTTACAACTATACTCGATCTCTGGCTCTGGTGTAAAATTACAGCTCACGTAGATAATTAAGTCTGCTGGTGATCTACATCAAAGAGATGCAATAGATGCTTGCTAAATTATAAGAAGACAAAGGTACGAATTGCTAACAATCTAGCGTATGCAAAAGAAAGGTAAAAGAGCGGAAAAGGGTAAAAGAGCGGAAGAAAAAGGAAAAGACCAGTGTAGAATAAAAATAGATATCTGAAATTTATTAATCATAATATCTCTGCGACAGACGTCCCCCCTTTAAGATATGGAACCACTCCATGTCTACTTTATGGAAATAAATTTCCGATACAGTAGCTTATGGGTGCCTGTTATCTACACTATCGTCTCCCCCCTCCGTCTCTGTCCAATTCCTACTCATGACGTTTGCCCCAACGTTTTCATTCTCTGCAAGGTCTTCCGTGCGCGCTTGAAAGAGCTTCGCCGTTTTTGACATTTTGAAAGATTCCGTGTGTTTGCAGTGGAATTTCTCTGCAACTATCGTCATCTTCGTCAATTTTGGCGCACGCCAGGAGATGTTCGGAGGTTTGCGCTGGTCTTTCCACGTATTTCTTTATCAGATTTACATGGTAGACCTTCTCCTTTCCTTTAAGAGAGATCTGGTTATTAACCTTAGAAATCTTTTTAAGGACGGTAAACGGCCCTTCCCATCCGATGCGTAGTTTGTTGCTTCCGGTTGGCAGTAACAACAAAACTTTCTCCCCTGGTTGTAGTTCTCTCTCTTTCGCGACTTTCCTGTATCGGTTAGCGTGCTTTGCGCGTGCTCGCTTGAAGTTGGTCGTTGCTAGGTCCCATCCTAGTTTCAACGTTCCTTTAATTCCCACACATATTTACTGGCTGAGACGACTGTCTCATCAGCCTTCATGTCTGTCAGCGACTGAAGTAAGGCTTCAAGCGGCCCCGTTATAGTTCTGCCGAATAAAAGAGTAGCTGGGGGAAATCCTGTGGAAGGATTTGGGGCTTCCCTGTAGGCAAATAAAGCTGCAGGTATACAAAGATCCCAATCTTCAGGTTTCACTTGTCCCAGTTTACTTAACATCATGTTGAGGTTTCTGTTGACACGTTCTACTAACCCACTTCCGGCCGGATTATAAGGCTTTATGTAGATGTGCTGGTCCCTCAAGATCTTAACGATCTCATCCATTAACAGGTTTCGGTATGGAGATCCGTTATCCCAACCGAGTAAAAATCTGCACGAGGGCTTCTGCGACATGCTTGGCATCCGCGCATGTAAGCGGTATAGCTTCTGCCCATAAAGTGCATGTGTCGACTAAGGTCAGGATAAACCTGTTTTTTTTCTTTTAGTCCATTCCAAGGGTCCTAAAATGTTGATCACTACCCATTCAAATAGCGTTCCCATTATTGGCATTTCCCCCAGGGAAACTTGGGGTGTACGTTGCTTGGGTGGCACACGTTGGCACTGGGCACAGGATTTCACATACCTGATAATATCAGAGTTCACTCCTGGCCACCAATAATGAGTCAATATCCGTTGATTTGTGGCGTTCTGTCCCATATGTCCGCTAAAGGGAAGAGAGTGCCCAATTTCTAGGATTTGGCTTCTGTACTGTTTCGGTACTAGCAGCTGATAAAATTCTTGTTCAGGCTTGCCCGTTCTGCGATAAAGTACGCCATCCTTAGAAAAAATGTCTCCGTGCTGTCTAGGGTCCTTAGCCATGGGCAGTTTCCTGAAGCAGGGTGCCAAGGTAGGGTCCTTTTGTTGCGCCTCTTTAAGTTCCTTAGGTAACAAATTTGGCGCAGGCTCCCGTTCCTTCTTGTTTTGCCCTCTTGTAGGTGCTGCTGCCCAATTGGCTCTTCCGGTTTCCCAATACACACGTATCTACCGCCTAGAATGACTGGGTAGATGGGGTCATCCATAACATAGGCTTTGATCACAACTCTGACAAAATCAGAGTGGATCTCAACCAATGCGATGGGAAGCGCTGTAGGTGCATCACTCTTAGAGACTCCACAAAGTTAGACGGTTTCTCCTGTCTCTTGACCGGGTTTGACCAGGTGCCCGGCGACAATGCAATCATAAGAAAGCCCCGTGTCAAATAAACAATCAATTTGAGAACCGTTCAAAATAACAGTATCTCGCGTGGAGGGTCTCCCCTCTTCAGGTTGAGAATCACTGACATTAATTCTTTCTTGCGAGTCTGTTTGCAAGCATCCGATGCGTTTAGGCTCTGTTTGCTTGATCTGATCATTTGTCTCGTGCTAGGGGTTTTCTCTTTGCCACCTTGTCCTTTCTGGCCGCGCTGCCATGTAGGACGGTTGGGTTGATCAGACTGTTTGTTGTTGGGGTACTTGTTTTTGTAGAACTTGGACTTTTCAGGAGGGGGGTTTTGTGGTCCAGTTTCTCTGTGGTTACCTTGGTGAGAAGCATGAGAAGTCTTTGTGGCCGGCAGTTCGGCCAGCGCATTATGATATCGCTCTGGACTTCTAGAGCTTTAAGCGCCAACTCGTTCTGTCTCTCCTTCTCTCTTTCCTCATGCTGTCTCTCCTTCTCTCTTTCCTCGGCGTTATGCTGTCTCTCCTTCTCTCTTTCATTCGCCCTGCGAATTTCCATTTCTTCCTCAATCTTCTTCTGCTGTAATAGACGGTCTTCCGCTTCTTTCCTCTCCGCTGCCTTTTCCTTCTGCTCCGCATCATATCTCTCAAGTTCGTCCCTGACGAAAGCTTTCGCTTCGTCGCCGTCCAGTCCCTCTTCCATTGCTTCCTGTCTTAACATCTTATTCAGTTTCGCCCGCTCGGCCATAATAAATCACTGACTGAGACTACTCAAGGAAGAAAAGAAGAAAAAGGATACTCTGGTTCCTACCACTTGCGAGAAAATACCAAAACAAAAAGATGCTATTCTTTAACCTGGGATACCTCCTCCTATACTATAGTAGTATCTAATTATCGCTGCTATTAATCGGCACTAAAACACCTAATGCAGACGACTATGCCAAATAAATGGTAGTTAAGATTACTCTAGGCACAACATGCCTAAGAAAAATTATCCGAATCTTTTGGCCGAATATCATCACCAACCAAGATCTGCTTACTCGGAGCGAGCAAGAGGACATGCACACCATCATAGCTGGCAGACGCTGGAGCTGGGTTGGCCATGTCCTCAGAAGAGACCCCGATGCCATCACAAGAACAGCTATGCTATGGACCCCTGAAGGAAAACGAAAGAGAGGCCGACCAAAAACAACTTGGCGAAGGACTGTGGAGGCTGAGATGCAAAGAATGAACCAGAGTTGGGGCACTGTACGAAGGATGGCCGCCGACCGAGCAAAGTGGAATCAATGTGTTGTTGCCCTACAAGACGCCACCAGGCATAATGGCCACTGACGTCTTTGACAGTCGGCGGCTAAGGATCAAAGAAGAAGAAGATTACTCACTGAAAAAAAAGTTGCTACACTGGAAACAAAATAATTATTACAAAAAATTTTAGGAGAAAAAAATTCCCTTAATCTTATAAATCCACTACAAGTTTACCCCTGAGGTCAGTTAGTGAAAGGGAGGCAATTAACGGGATAAAAATATAAGTCCGAAGGCGCTCCTTATTTTAGTTCAAACACATTCTGCTCCAGAACCCAGTGAATGTTATACACTCACAAAATCTATTACCAGCGGCTTTGTATTACAAAATCAGTTCATAACATATTCTGACAAAGATCACCCTGTAATCAATTGTATAACTCTAATAATGCTGTGGAAAAACAATAAATATATATGTGTGTGGTCAGCAAGTCAATATCAGATCGTTTGTCTAGGGGATAATATTTTTTTAAAATACCAAAACCCACGAGACAATCACACTTTCTCTAACTAGTCTATAAAGATTAAAGATCAAAAATCCCGGTAAATGAGAAATTTCTTGTCGCTCTACTCAGGATTAGAATTCAATTCCCGAAAAAACGAGCTCCCATTTTGTCGTATATTTTCGATAGGGTAATTAAGATCACTTTTGGTCCCTCCTTAATAGGACTAGTACAGGTGATAGCTCAGTGAGAAATAAGGTAAAGAGGTAGAGTTTCACAAGTGAAATGGTAAAAGGTAAAATCTGTCCCTGGATTTGATAAATAATCAAACCAGCCTATCGATAACGATTGAGAGTTTGGATCGGACAGTTTCCTATAAATATATATAGTTCTATATTTAACCACTCACATATACACATACACAGATAAGTGACGACAATTAGACGCACATACGTGAAAACTATATCTATGAAATAAGGATCTTTTTTGAACAAGCTGACCGCCACACGTGAATAAAGTTATGTAACTGTTTATTATCATAAAAAGAAACTTTACATCGACAATATTGAATATCAAATCAAATAAAATAAACATAGGTTAATAATCAATTAAAGAGATAGACTCTTAGGTGAAATTCTTTCCCCCCTCTGTTGCCAAGATCCCGTTATAAGAGAAGTTATAGCCAAAGCGTCACAGATTTATACGCTAAGGTCCCAGGTTTTCCCTCTCTCAGTAAAAGAACAGAATTTTTATATATTAATCTATCCTAAGAGGAAAACAGCATTAGCAAAAACTTGCATACAAGAGAAAATACAAAGTTATTACATGGTTAAATCATAAACGAATTATTCATCCCTGTTTGTGGTGTCTGCCCATCCACACCACATGTTGGATTTATTGAGTTTGAGTCAGTGCTGATAAATGCGGCACTATTTGGAATATTGAAAATGAAGGCACCGGAAAAATGAGAAAAAAGAGATGTTTATAATGTGTATGGCCAAGGTGTTAAGAAAAAACCTTGAGCTTTGTGGCCGCTGTGTTTTCTTGTAAGTTCCATTGGGAACATATTGCGAAGTGTTCACCTTTCTAAATGGATGTGGTTTGTACAAGAGGAGGAATACTCTTGGCATATGATTAATACTGTATTGATGAGGTTTGGTAATTAAGGATTAATCTTGACGAACGCTTCTGTATGCTACAAGGAATATACGTTATTAAAGGATGTTGAGTTCGTTAAAAAAGGAAGACTGTTTTAGTTCGTCATTGGTGATTGGGTCAGTTTAAAGAACACCACACATGTATGTTGTTGAGTATGAATATAAACTATAATCGTTGGGTCACTGACCTGGACGTAACAGAATAACGAGCATTATTATGAAAAACAGCAGGAGTAATCAAGTATACATTAACATAATCAACATATACTTGAACTGTGGACAGGGGTAGCAATTTATCTGAAATAATAAAAAACGAACCCACAATATATATTCAAACAGCGCCCCACCACAGATTTTATGGGGGCTGTCGTCCGTTGAGATAGGATTTGAATGGACATTTGAAGGTTGCTCAAGTTATTGGCAGACAGAGTCCTTTGTTGGGACAATATCGGGAAGTTTGATCAATCTATCGCTGTTCAACAATGAACATTTTATGCAGAGACAGCTGTTGGAATGCAACTTTGTGCAGACATGAAATTTACAATATTCGTATACTAGGTCATGCCCAGACCTGGGTACCTTACTTGAGGATCAGAAAAAAAAACATTATATCCATGACGAAATCGTTCACGCTTATTTACCATGAGAGGGATGCTATACCAATCTGACGAATATCTTCACGGGAGAAATATGAATCTGGGATTTTACGAGGAGGTCGTTTCGCTGGACAAGTGGACTCGGAAGGATTGGTAGATCAAACCATTAGGACATTGATAAGGTCACCTCATCAGTTTATTCGGTCACTCGTTGGAAATTAACATTTCGTCTCTATCATTATATATTGACACTATCTCTGCAATGTGTCTCACACGAGTGAAGGTCGGACATTTTCGACGTTGAATTCATGTCCAAGAGTCCTAGTTAACTGAATAATTAGTGAACGATTCAATGTGATATTGCGTAGAACGATGCATTGGAGTTACATCGTGGAGTGGATACTCATGGTCGATTCAGATAATTGATGTTTTTGTAACGTCATGGTTGTTGGTCCTATCATTGTTGGGCAAATCTCGCTTCTTTTGTGTTATATGTTTCTTTTCTTTGTCTCTTGCGGGCGACTGTTTAGGAGGCATTTTACGTTTCAGTGTCGTATTTCTATAGGTTGATTGCATTAATTTCTTTCAGGGATTCAGCATTTAGTGCTGTCGTGATTACCGCTCTGTTTGAAATTAAGGCTTTCATGCGTGTTAGCTGTGCTGTGATTTGTCGTATTTTTTTAAAATTTCAATTTTGTTTGGAAATTTAGTCTGGCGTGGGTCTTTCCTGGCTATCTTTTGTAAAATTTACATTAATGGTAAAAGTGAATTTGTCGTTTTGTCTCGTTTATTACTGGTGGAAACTTTAATTTTTTTTTTTGTCTTAGAATTTTTGACTATTTACAATTTTGTCGTTTCCTTATTTTGTTTCCATCCATGTCTTTCGTTATTCATGGCATGTGATAATTTTCCTTTGCAGCATACATATGATTCATTATTTATTGATCAACTATAATACAATAATATTGCTTGTTATATATCCTACGATTCTTGTGGATAACAAGAAGCATAATCATACACGATAATTATATCACGTCTAAGTGAGTTGTGCAGGTGATATAGTTATATATATTCTTATATATTATATTATATATATATATATATATATAATATATATATATATTATATATATACTATATATATATTATATATATATATATATATATATATATATATATATATATATATATATATATATTCACATTGTGACTACACCAATCAGACACACTATCCCATAGTGTGATGGACTAAGTAAGGCAGAGGATAACATAGATATTGATTTATTGTTTATAAAAGTTATACTTCTTAGTATACTATGGCGACTCTTGACTATTTTATTAAACAAGGAAAGGCACTGAGTATGGAAGGTGATATTTTAAAAAAATTTTGCTTTGACTGCATATGAAAAAGCAGAGGCAAAAGAAGAAAGAGAAAGAAATGAGAAAAAAGAAAGAGAAGAAAGGGAATTTTCTATGGCGCAAGAAAAAGCAAATAAGGAAGAAAGAATTCGTATGGCAGAAATCGCTGCGGAACGAGAGAAAATGGAACATGAAAAGGCAATTCGTTTAGCTGAAATTGCTGCCGAGGAGGCAAAATTTGAAAGGGAGAAAGCTTTTGAGGTTGAGAAACTTCGTTTTCAACAACATCATGTTTCCCATGATTCTGATAGTAATGGTTCATCGAAGAAGGCAATCACAACCCCTAATTTTAATTTAAGACTACCACCCTTTTCTCCTCCTCACGACGATATAAGTTTTTATTTATTAAGATTTCAGGAAAGAGTCTCTTGCTTAAATATTGATAAAGATTCGTGGTCTGTTTTTTTTTCGGGTCTCCTCACAGGTGATGCAGTTGGGGTCTATCTGGGTATAGACCAAGATAAAAGACATGATTTTCAGGTCGTAAAGGCAGCATTTATACGCAGATATGGTCTGGATCAGGAAGGCTATAGACAAAAGTTTCGATCCATGTTGCCGGTAGAGGGTAAAAATTTTGAGGATTTTGTTTCCTCCATAAAACTATGTCTCCAAAGATGGGTTGAACAGGCTTCTATCCCTAAAACTTTTGAAGGATTATGTGATCTCTTATTGAGATAAAATTGTTTCTTCGGTAAACCAGGATATTGTATCATTCTTACAAGAACGTAATCCGACTAGTATCGAGGAAATGGAAAAATTAGGTCAACAATTTTCCGTTGCTCATCCAAACTTGTCATTGAGCAGAGCAAAAGTCTTGGACTCATCTACTGCGTGTGCTGCGACGCACGGGAGATCGCGCACTCGTAGTTTAGATAGACGATATAATCATAGAGAAAATAATCACACATCCTATAGGGGTAAATATAATTTTTACCATAATCGCTCACCTTCACGGGGTAGAGACAGGCATAATTTCAACAATTATAACAATAACCAATGGTATCGAAATAACCAGTATTCACACAACAAATATACTGACAATCATAATTTGTCACCGCGGGGTGGCCATTATGACAGGGACAACAATGGACATTCTCATTCAGACAATTTTTCAGATCGCAGAAGATCTCACTTCGTTAGAAGTCATAATAGAGCACGCTCACAAGCCAATGCTTGTCAGACGGTAGATAGAAATGTCAGTAATGATATTCATTCAACCAATAATCACGCCAATGCGTGTAACGTTGATTTAGAAAATTCTAATAATTGTACAGAATGTAAGATGTTATTTCAACCTGGAGCTACACCACGGCTTAAATGTGGACATGTCTTACCAGTGTTGTCATCTTATGACGGTGTTGGTACTCTCACTTTACATAATGGGTTTTTGTTTAACACTCCAATTAAAATTTTAAGGGACACGGGTTGCACAACTGTCGGGATAAGAAGGTCGTTAATCCCTCCGTCGTGTTTCACTGGAACGTCAGTGAAATGCATAACTTTCGGAGGCACGGTAGAGGTATATCCCATGGCCGACGTAACAATTACCACGCCATTCTTTACTGGGAAAGTTCGTGTATGTGTTCTCAACCAGCCTTGCTGTGACTTGATTTTGGGAAACATAAAGGGTATAAAAGAATGTTCTACTGATGAAATTTCTGCATGGGAAAGAGAATATCTTTCTTTATCCAATGCTGTGACTACTAGAGCACAGTTGGTTGCAGAAGCAAATGAACTTAATGATAGCAATAATATCCCACACATGACAACAAGTCATTACATAGATAAAAATGCATTCATTAACCAACAAAAAGATGACTCTTCTTTGGGACGTTTATTCACTTTAGCTACGGCTAAAACTATTACACAGACAAATAATGCCAGACATTGGTATCAATTTCATGACAATATTTTGATACGTTGTTTTGACAATTATTCTTCAGTACTCAGACAAATTGTAGTACCTACGTCATTTCGATCACTAGTTTTATCTAATGCACATGATGTTCCTTTTGCGGGTCATATGGGGATTGCCCGCACAGCTTATAGATTGATGGCACATTTTTTTTTGGCCAGGGGTTCATACGGACGTCGCAACGTTTTGTAAATCATGCACTGTTTGTCAGGGAGTTGCACGGAAGGGTGCGCATCAGTTTGCACCCCTACAGACCACAGATATCTCTGTGCGTCCTTTTTATAAGATGGCTGTCGAAATAATCGGGCCTCTTCCGGTGTTATCATCCAGAGGATTCCGCTTCATCTTAACGTGTATCGATCTATGCACCAGATGGCCTGAAGCCATACCTGTTAAGTCCATAACAACAATGTCGGTGACTGATGCATTATTATCGATATTTTCACGTATCGGATTTCCTGAAGAGCTTCTGTCAGATCATGGCACGCAATTCACTTCAGGTATGTTCTCGGAAATTTGTGATGTGCTTCACATCCGTCATACATTGAGTGCCAGATTAAATCCGCAATCAAACGGAGTTGTAGAACGCTGGAATTCTACATTAAAACAGATGTTGGGCAAAGTAACAACAATGTTTCCCCATGATTGGGACCGGTTGATACCAGCGGTTCTCTTTGCGTATAGAGAAGTTCCTAATCGTCAAACCGGATTCTCACCATTTCAATTAGTTTTCGGGGCTAATCCAAGAGGACCAATGTCTATCTTACATGATTTGGTGATAACAAATGATGATAATACGATTACGAAATCTAGTCACCAATATGTCACAGATCTACGTCATTGCATTGTGGACGCATGTGAAAGCGCGACTGCAGCATCAGAATGAGAGTTTTTGTTCTCTTGACACTTAAAGGTGATCCTTTGCTGGTTACGTGGCAAGCTCCTTTTAAAGCTGTGGGTAAGAAAACCGACGTAGCTTACATCATCGATATTAGGGGTAAAAGAAAAACATTCCACACTAACATGTTACAACAACCGACATTTCTCGACCTCATCCACTCAAACATATTTGGGAAATCTAACCCAAATCAATCTCCGCA
>JAMPIV010013511.1:0-161561 GCA_024509875.1 Oreohelix idahoensis
CAAACAACACGCCTTCAAACAATAACATATAATGGTTTACCATAGACCTCCTTCTGACACCGGAAAAACAACGTGACCTTTTAATCCATCCACTTCCAAGTGCGGGACAGAACACAACGCGCTGGTAAATACATATATAAAGGCCTTATAAATACAATTTACGCGGAACATCATTGCGTCACATCCAATATGTCATAATCAAAATCACACACTATTCACATACCCTAGAAAACACCGACCGTCCCCCACGACGGATGGCCACAGACTCCCATAACATCTCAGTATACTTCTCCGACAACTGTGCTAACTACATTCACTTCGCACGCTTTTCTCATGTGCCCATAAACCCCGATTCACACATGAACGCCCGAGTATTCTTCAACCATGCTACGTGCTTCTAAACAGTGAACTTTAAATGTAACATTCCCGTGATGGCCTCTGACTGCTTGGTCGGTCTTTGGCTAAGGACGGAAGAAGAAGAAGAAGATAGTTAATGGACTATTTGAACAGAATCATTCTGCATAAAAACACTACAGTTCCTCCCCAGCAAGTTACGAGCAGGAATCAAATCTGATGGATGAAAGACATCTCCTTTCTGATCGCCTTGGGGGACTGGAACAACTACTGACCTGTCTTATGTAATCTGCTCCAGAACAGTAAGTATCTAAGCGTGGTGCTGTTTTGTTGACTTGTTCCAAGATGGCTCAGTTTAGCAGAAAGTCATCATAAGTATATCAGAGGCTCTGCAGTGCTTAAAAATACTTCTTGGCCTCATCTGATTCTGAAGCCACGTAACAGTCTGGTGACTGTCCGTGGGAACAAGGTACATCATTCTTCCCATTGTGGGTAGGACTTGTCCGTGCAACCAGGGATCACCCTTTGTTGAAAAATTCTTGACGAACACAGAATCTCCACTGTGGAACATAGATACCTTATTTCCACTGGACCTATTTGTCTGTGTTGTCTGGGGCATTATCTGTGATAACTGTATCCTTGTGTGATGGCCATACAGTAATTCTGCAGGTGATTTGCCTGAGACTGAGCTTGGTGTTGTCATGTACACGAAAAGCAATTCATCTAGCGCACTGTACTGAGTGCATCCCCTCTATCAAACCTTTGTCACAGCTGACTTGAAAATATGAACAATACTTCCCAGACCTAAGGGTCTTTTTTATTTGGACATGCGCCTAATATAACCGACTAGGTTGAACAGGACGCGCCTCGCCAAATCGAGGCAAAAGTTTTACATTTTAAAAAAAAAGTACGAACAAAGAGTTCTGCTTCGCCATTGGATGCTGGATGAAATTGCGCTGTTGTGAGGTGTTCGATTCCGTGTGGTGCATAGAACCTATGGACCTGATGAGAAATGAACTGCGTTCCACTGTCAGATACAACGGTATTTGAAAAACCTTCGTTAAGGAAGATTTTGCTGAGTGCATGTATGGTTGCATCTGTTGTAATCACCGCCAGATTAAGGCCAACTGATGCCCAACTTGTAATAGATTTCATGATGTTCGCATACTTGGAGTATGTGTCTATGACAATCAGCCACTGTTCATCCGTGAATGGACCAGCAAAGTCCACATGTATCCTTTCCCATGGGTGTTCGGTATCAGAACATGACTGGTAATGCTGCAGTAGGCTAGTTTGATTAACTTTACATGCATCACAACCAGTCGTTAAAGCGTGGATGTCCACAATGATACATGGCCACCAGCAGTGTCGCCGTGCCAACTGCTTTATCCTGACAACTCCAAAATGACTCTGATGCAACAACTGAAGAAAAGTCTTATGAAGAGATGCAGGAGTATGCCAGTGTTAACCAGAATGTTCATGCGATGATAAAAATATGCTTTGATATCAGTGTCCTTTCAAGACTGAGATTCGGGTCATCTTTGTAAAACCTACTTCTTCTTCTTTGATCCTTGGCTGCAGACTGTCAAAGTGGTCATTGGCCATCATGCCTGGTGGCGTTTTAATACATACTGTCGAACTCTATTGAGTAACTTATCTTTGGTTGTTTCATTTTCAACGAGTTGTGAGTCCAAAGGGATATCTGCTATAGAACTTTCATTCTCCATAGTTCCAAAAAATCCGGAAGCTTCTGACTTGTCAAACCCTGTATCTGCTTCCATTGGAAATCTGGGAAGAAAATCCGTGTTAGTGTATTGTGCTGTGAGCCTGTATTTTATCACAAAGTTATAACACATTAGATGAATAGCCCATCGCTGTAAGTGGTGCACAGTTAAAACTGGTAATTTATGATCTTGAGAAAATATTGCCAACAAGGGTTTGTGGTCTGTCTGAAGTTCAAAGGGTCTTGAGAGTCCGTACAGGCATTGTTGAAATTTCTTTACACCAAAAATAATAGACAGTCCTTCTTGTTCAATTTGACTGGTTTCTTTCAGTCTGAGTCGTCATCATCTTTGATGCAAATGCAATACATTTTTCTGACCCATCTTGGTATCAGTGTGACAGAACTGCTTCAATGCCGTAAGATGATTCATCTGCTGCAAGAATATCGGAAGATTTGGACGCTTGAAAAGCTTCTTCTTGAGCTTTGGACCAAGAAAACAGAGTGTCCTTTTTCGTTAACCTGTTTAGGGGTGCATATAGCTAAGAACAATTAGCAATAAATTTATGGTAATAATTTTTGTTCCAAGAAAAGATTCTATGAGATCTTTGGGTCTAGGTCAGCGGTTTTCAACCTTTGAGTACATAGCTCCCCTGATCAACTTCATTCTTTCTGCGGCTCCCCTGTGGGATAACTGGTAAAAACTCTAGCGATGTTTCGAAATTTAGCCTAACTTTTTTTGAGCAGGAGAGCTTTAGAAAGGCTTTTAAACAATGTAATTTTAAAAAAAAAAGCAATTGGACAATCTGTGAAAAAATTATACGTACAATGAAAAATATGCACAAAATGCACTTTGAAAACCCTTACTATTAAGAAAAAAAAACAGCACAGATAAAGTAGTTTCTTTCTAACGTTTTTATTTTTGTCTGAAAATCATTCACTGATATACTGCACTCATTATTCAATCTCCATGACAAAAAACGTGTATAGTAAAACTAAAAAAAAATATGATGAATAAAGTACCTGTGGTAATATGAGAGGTTATTGGTGTTAATCAACTAAGTGTAAACAGAGTGAGGTCAAGCTGTGTAAGTCCCTGAGTCTAATTGTTGATGATGTTGTATTCTCAGGGTACCTATCCGCTACCTCTCTGAAATCTCACTCTGGGAAATATTATCTGGGTATGTTATATGGCTACGTGTCCAGGGTAATGTAGGTATAGTGATGTGTCAATAAAACAAACACAACTGTAACTCAATATAATTGAATTAAGTAAGACTGTGTGTAAATTTATATAATTATATTACAATTTTTAATATTCCTGAACCTCAATTTTCTGGAACAGGAATTTTCAACTCAAAAGAAATGTTTCTTTATTTACAAGTTTTCAGTAAATAGGGTGGACATCCTGTCCATAAAATGATAAGTCTAAAATATCAATAGGTTTGTACTCCCTACTGGAATATGTTAACACTGGATAAGAATTCTGTCAATGATTTGAAGGTTTGTGTGTTTCATCATGCCCCCCCCCCCCTTTAATTTCTTATATTTGGGTGGAATGATAAGGATGAGTCCTCAAGTGCCAATTTTAATGGACTTATCTTAAAAGCCTGTCTGTGGTGGTGGCTTGAGAATCTTCAAGAACAACAAGTAATTCAGAGTTCCCCTGAATGCTGATGTGGCAGGAAGCTTGCAGTTATAAAAGAAGCTCTCTCTGTGCCCACAGGTTCTAAATTTCCAGGGGGTATATCACTTTTCAATTTGGCAATTCAACCCTGAAATAAGAAGGTTATGTTCCCCTCTTTATATCATATCTATAATATCATTCCACAATTTTATTAATAATACATTCAAAAGGAGGGTCAGCTAAGCGTGCCAACCAATTGCATAAAACCCTATGTTTGTTTGACCATTTTTCTTCCAGTGTTTTCATACTGTTCCCATATGGCTGCAACGCCACTGACCCCTTAAGCATTGATTTTCTTCCATAGAATCAGATGGGGTATACAATGTTCTTCTTGTGACCTGTTAAATATTTTGTACAAACATCCTATGTAGGTTTTCATGTGTTATTTGAACACTAATGCACTGCAGAAAACTGCTAATAGCTTCTGGACTTACAGTCGTAAGATTTTTATGGCATTATTCAAACATTTTTACACATTTTATTTCACTTTTCCAATAAATCTGCTTTAGGCACATTCCTACTGTGTTGTCGTAATCTCTTCCAATAGGCAATGTCGAACAACACAAAATTATGGCGCACTATCTGTGTGGCCTGTACATGCTAATGAAATATCAATAAACTTAGTTATCTTACGGCAAGTAAAGAATAAATCACACAATCACAAGATTGACTGGCGGTTAATGGTTCAAGTTCAGACCGCTATCGTCCAGACGGCAAAGGTATTCAACATCAATGCTTTGCATCTGCTCTCAATTTGTCTGTGTGTCAGTTTTTCTCAAATGGCGCACTATGCCGGCAGATTGTTAATGTTATCGCCCCGTCCTAAACTACAATTAACCAATCAGAAACGCGTTAAGAAAATTTAACTTTTTAGAAAACTATCAAATTGAGCAGTTCAGAAGTGTGTTTGTTCGTCGGTCTCAATTTTATTTATACGATATCTTTGTTATTAATGGGTCGATTTTTAATATTGAAAGTGATTATTGAACAGACAACTGTCCTCTATCTTCCTATATAGTTTCTTTTAATTATTTGTCCCCGTGTTCATATGTGTAATTTTTAAGTAATTATTTGCTCCTTTCACTGAACTAAAATATTAGTAAAATAAATGTTTCTAAGGCCAGATACTTTATTATAAGGGAAATTCTTATGGTATTATATTTAACAATATTAACGCTACAATTCAAGACATCCCTTTTATTTAAACTCTCTTTATTTATAAAGAAATACATTATCTAAGTTCTTCCAAACACACCGATTAGGCTTGCTTTCCATTTTAACAACCTCCCCTCTCCCCTATACAACGAGGTAACAATTTGGTTAGTTGCCAAACTTTACGGCGTTCGTTCATAAATATTTGGGAAGGGTGGAGCGTGTGTGTGGTTGGGGGTGGGACTTTTACGCTTGGTGTTAGAAAATTCAAATCTTTATTTAAATGTTGGCGGTTTGATTTGACGGTGGCCTTGAGACAAATTTCAAATGCTGTGGTTATTAATAGATTTTAAGAGTACGTTAGTTAATTTTCTAGCGGTTGATTTGCCGTGGCCTTCAGACCAAGGTCAAACATGGAAATTATTTATAGATTTTTTAACGGGGTAGTAGAAAATTTAAATTATTTTGTCCAATTTTTAGCGGTAGGTTTGACCTTGCCCTTGACAAATTTCAAACATAGTAGTAGTGGGTTTTAGGTTATAAATTTAAGTTAACTAGATGTTTTATCGGGGAAATTTGAGCGGGGTGTCACACAGAGTACTTTACTACAGTACCATTCACCTCAGTGTGAAACTTGAGCTTTCTTGTTGTTGCACATCTTGTCAAATCTTGGCACCAATTGAGATACAGCTACCCTCATTTCCAGCTCCACATCAAGTCTTGATCTGAACTTGGTTTTTATGACAGCCTCTGCTGAAAATCCAGACTCGCAGAGATAGGAGGTTGCAAAAGGAATTAATATCTTCAGTGCTGTCTTGCTGAAGCTTGGGAACTCCGGTTTTACTGAATACCAAAATTTTAGCAATACCATGGATGGAAAATTCGCTTGTAGTGAAGAGTCTGTTGAAAGTTCTATCAATTCTTCCTTTTCTGCAGTACTGAAGTCCAAAGGAGCATCACTACTGAAGGGATTTTGAACCCACTGAAACCTGTCACAGTTTTCAGGAAAGTATTTTTCAAAATGAACACTGAGTTGAGATAAGTGTCCTTGAATTATAGAAACAATATCTGCACTAAAATCTATTTCATTGTCTGATGTTTGTTCTTTCATTGGACTCAGCTTTCTAGAAAATTATTCTCTTGTTTGCCCACGGCATTCTTATGAACACCTTCTAAATGGCGCTTCAATTTTCCAGGCAGCATGCATTCGACAGAGAGTACTTTGAAACACAAAACACAATGTGGACGCTCTTCATTGTTCACAAGAGTGCAAGTGAAACCAAAATCTAAGTAACCTTCGTCGTATTTTCTATACTTACGTTTCCTTTCCTCATTACAACTTTCCGTGTCATCCCCAACAAGTTCTCGCTTTTTACTAACACTTGCCAAATTAAAAACTCACTTCCATAGTTTATATCAAACTCACAACACAATCAAAAACGTTTGAAAACAGAAAATCATCGTGTTGCCTACTATGGTCGCGCGAGGAGAATGCGTGGAAAGTTAATAGGTGGGTCGGGGGAGCTGGTCTAGGTAGTTGCTTGATAGCTGCAATGCCTGACTCTGAGGGATGTAAACCATCAGCTGAAATGGTGTTGCCTAGGTACTCAACTTCTGACTTGAAAAAAATTCACATCTGGACTGGTTACATCTGAGTTTTGTTCAAGGCGTCTGAATGATTCTTCTAGCGTTTGAAGAGGTTCCTTGTCAGATTTACCAGTTTGAACTTTGTCTTTGTTAGGTATTGGAATCAGTATGGCATCTTTCCATGCCTGTGGTACTATTCCTCTTTTCCAGCTGAATTTCTTCTTCTTCTTCGTTCACCCTCAGATGTCAACTTGAATAAGTTCAAAGAAAGCAGTGGTCAGCCTGAGGCTGTTGATATCTCCGTAGATTTTCTCCAGGAATGGTACTGGTGATGGCCATATGCGTTTTCTTTGTTCATCAAATGTTGGGCACCTTTGAAGCAGATGTTCGGCAGTAATTTTATCAGTGCCACAGTCACACTCATCAGTAGTTCCTGTCGCAGTTATAGTTCATGGTGCACTCAAATTGTCGGAGAATGAGAACCCAATTGTCGCATAAAGAGTTTTACTTTTATAGTGATGATATAAGTAAGGAAAATGTGTAGAAAGCACATCGACCTTTATACACTAGTTTTCACAGATGTGAGCTAGTGTTGAGAGAAAGAGTTAACAGAAGGGCACAGGTTGGTGTCAGTGATTCTCTCACCTTTTAGACTACCAACTCTTGTATTTTTCTGGCGACGACTAACTCTTTCTTGCTCAAATCTTTTTGAAGATGAACTAGTAGTAACAAGTAATACAAAGAGGGTTGAGTATGTTTTTCTGAACAGAACATACAATCTACTAAGTCAAACTCAGAATGATGGTGAGTTACAGAATGTACATAATTACTTTAATTTAATTACAGTAGAAAATAAAATCAATGTTGACATGTACTTTGAAAAAAGAAATACTAGGAAATGTAAAAACAGACAGTTATGATATTACTTATTCAAGGATTTAGAATACTGTCAGTGTCTTTGGTTCAGATAAGAATAAGAGGATATTTTCCTCACTGACGAAAGTTTATTCCTAGGGCTATTTCGTGAAAAAAGTGAATTCTGACTTTGGTCTGGGTTTTACGTAGACTTATCTGCTTGGACTTCTCCTGGGCGTCTCAGTAGGTAGGGATTACCAACTGGAGAATTTGATTCAGTGGGGCTACAGTCCAAGAGATGACTAGGCTGTTCGTTAACCTGGTTGTGAAGTTGCGTTATGATGTTCAGGTGCTGACGAGGTGTTGAATGCTTAAAGCTGTAGACTGCTCATATGCTGTAGACTGCTCAGGGTTGCTGACTTGTGAACACCGCTAGGTTTGAGACGTAAGCACTAGTTCTCTCTGTAGCATAGAGCAACTAGGCGGTTTACTCGCAACAATTTACAGCAATCAAAATCCAGAAACTGGCTAGGATTCTGCAACTGGGCTGTGGAAGACAATACAGGCAATCAATCTTCTGTTTGTTTTACAGATATATTAACTACAGCCACTCAGGACATTTCGTCTCAGAATGGTGCCTAATAATATATCCTACTCGTCAAAAGTCAAGGGCTACCCTATTATTTTCAATACACTTTTATATAAGCGCATAGAATGATTAAATGAAGGAAGTTTTTAGTAAACATGGGTGCAATATCTTCCTCTGACAGTCCTCTATGCACGTTAAGCATAAAAACAACTCACCGACAACCATGGTGATCACGTGCAATTTGGTTTGCTGACCATAAAGTCACATTTTTAATCTGTTCTTTCAAACTTCCGTACAACCAAACAGGTGAAGTAATCGTGCTGATTGACATTCCACTTGCAATCGCGACTTTTCGTGAACATAGTTCACTCTTAATTTGTTTTACAATCAGCAGGCTTAGGGTAGTTTCATCACTTGCAAAAACCATGCCACCGAGAAGAAGTCTTGACACCTTATAAAGAATGAGGGCTATAGCCTGGGTTGAAAGTGGTTTATCTGTCCGTGAGGTTGCTAGACGACTTGCAGTGTCACACTCTACTATCCAAAGAATTTTGGAGAGATTTCAGGCCACAGGAAGTGTGGAGGGTCGCCACCGGCCAGGTCACCCTAGATGCACCAATATACATGATGTCCGGTACCTCTTGTTGTCAGCCCTGCGCCATCGAACAGTGACTTGTTCCGCTCTAAGATGTCAGCTGAGACAAACTGTAAACGTTAATGTCAGTCAAAGCACCATTCGCAGACGTTTACATGAATTAGGACTGGCTGCTCGACGTCCTGCAGTCTGAATCCCTCTTACTCCTGCTCATCGCAGAGCTCGTGTTGCTTGGTGTCGTGAGCACATCCGATGGACAAGGCAACAATGGAGTCAAGTTCTCTTCACTGATGTATCTCTCTTCACTGTGTCATTCAATGATGGCAGGATTCGAGTTTGGAGACGACCAGGAGAGCGATTTACTGATGACACAATTCAAGAGGTGGATCGTTATGGTAGGGGTTCTGTCATGGTCTGGGGAGGCTTCTACAGACACGGAAGGACCCCACTCTACATCATCCAAGGCAACTTGACCGGCCCAAGATACTAGAACGAAATCTTGAGACCAATTGTTCAGCCTGCTCTGGAGGCCATAGGTTGTAATGCCATCCTCCAAGATGATAACGCTCGACCCCATCGAGCTCATGTGGTGAATGAGTTTATTCAGCAACATGGAATCATCAGGATGGCGTTTCCAGCTCATTCACCTGACCTTTCTCCGATTGAGCACCTCTGGGATGTCCTTGGTCGAAGATTGTCAACAAATCGCTCCCTGCCAATGGATGTTGCACAGCTGACTGCATATCTGCTTCAGGAATGGCAAGCTGTTTCTCGGGATACTCTTCGGACCCTTGTGGACTCGATGCGTCTACGCTGTCTTGAATGCCTTGCTGCAAACGGTGGTCATACCCGATTTTGAAATGTCTATTTGTCCAATATCTAATGTGTGACTTTTGAAAAGGTGAGTGACACACTTCACAGCTTCATTGCGTTTGAATGTGTGTTTCCATTTCTTTACGTGACATGTCAATTTGGATTCAATAAATGCCGTTTTGACTGATACCAATTACGTTTATATCAGATTTGTTTTATGGTTTCAACCAAGGTTTTTCTAAGTGGCCCTTGGCTTTTGACGAGTAGTATATTTACCTGAAACTGTAACGTCAGTCTTCCTTAAAGGCGACTGTCCTTTTGTTTACAAATTCCTGTCTAGCAGTAGTCTCACAATCAGGTCGGGTCAGTCAGGTCAGCCTTTGTTATAAGCAGACGCCTGGCCGTGGGCGTCCATGCGTGATTGCATTGGAGGAATGATAATTCATTCACTCGTCCATTGAACAACATGGTTCTTCTCTCGTTCACCACAGTTTTTTTCATCACATTCCCAAAATCATTAGAATGTAGTACTTTCAGATACCAGCCAGTACTTACATCATTATAATGCATCAATAACATTCATAATACATAAATGCAAAATAGCTATCATTCTAATGTAACGAAATAAAACCACAATATTAAGTATTTCACACTTTACATCCATTAACTAATCCCTTGATATTGGTTGTTCGTCCATCACGGGTGATGAAGACCACTCTGTTCATCCAATTATTTAAGAATATGTTAGGTTAGTCTATGGGTACGAAGGTGACTGAAGAGCCCGATGCGGGCCTGGAAAGATCTTGGACAGTGTGGGCAGGGAATGTTTGCTTCATGTGAAGGTTTTATTTCACGGTCCTTTCTAGCTTGTCTCCGCTGTTCCGCTGCTGCTCTTCTGGATGATTCGCATGCTGCTGCACCTTTACGAAGAGATGTGCGCCAAGCAGTTCGGTCTTGCGCAGCAGCTTCCCATGTGTCTGGGTTTATGTCAAAGGTTTTCAATGACGTCTTTAACGTGTCTTTGAAGCGCTTCTTTTGGCCACCATGGGAGCGTTTACCCTTCTGCATCTCACCATAAAAGAGTATCTTTGGCAGTCGATGGTCTGGCATGCGGACTACATGACCTGCCCAGCGAATTTGTGACTGCATCAGAATAGTATCAATACTAGGGATACCAGCTCTGTCAAGAACGGCGGTATCCGGGATCTTGTCTTGCCATTTGATGTTCATTATCTTCCTGAGACAGACTGTATGGAAGTGGTTTAGCTTCTTTACGTGGCGCCTGTATACAGTCCATGTTTCACATGCATATAGCAGCACTGGAAGCACCGCAGCTCTGTATACCTTCAGCTTTGTCTGTAGACTAATGCCACTTCGATGCCAAACGTTGGTGTATAGTCTGCCAAATGTGCTGCTGGCTTTGGAGATCCTGGTGTTCACCTCATCATCAATGACAATGTTCTGGGATAGTGTGCTACCAAGGTATGTGAATCTGTTCACAACATTCAGTTTCTCACCATTAACCTTGATGACTGGCTCAGTATAAACTGTGCCAGGAGCTGGTTGGTACATGATTTCTGTTTTCTTCGTGTTGATGGTAAGCCCAAAGTTGGCGCAGGCTTCGGAGAATCTATCCAGACTATGCTGCAGATCAGCCTCTGAGAAGGAATTGAGGGCACAATCATCAGCAAACAGAAGATCTCTGATGGTGTGTGATTTGACCTTGGTTTTTGCTTGAAGCCTCCTAAGGTTAAACAATTTTCCATCAATACGATAACTAATGTCGATTCCTGTGTCCCCGTCTCTAAAAGCATCAGTCAGCATAGCAGAAAACATGATACTGAACAGAGTCGGTGCAAGTACGCACCCTTGTTTAACTCCATTTGAGACGGGGAAAGGCTCTGATAGCTCACCGTTTTCCTGAACTCTAGCCTGCATTCCATCATGCAGTTGCTGCACTATTGTGATAAATTTCTTTGGGCAGCCGTATTTTGCCATGATCTTCCATAGACCCTCTCTACTGACCGTGTCGAACGCCTTTGTCAAGTCGATGAAAGCTGTGTACAGGTCACAGTGCTGTTCTTGGCATTTTTCTTGTAGCTGTCTTGCAGCGAACACCATATCTGTGGTTCCACGTTCTTTCCGGAATCCACACTGACTTTCAGGTAAAAGACCTTTGTCAAGATGAGCCGTAAGGCGATTCAAAAGGATTCTGGCGAATATCTTCCCAGCGATTGATAAAAGAGAGATGCCTCGATGATTGTTGCAGTCTTGGCGATTACCTTTACGTTTATATAGATGTATAATTGAGGCATCTTTGAGATCGTGTGGGATGGTTTCACTCTGCCACATTTGCTGGAAGATCATATGAAGTTTCTCTATCAGAACTGCACCGCCATCTTTATAAACCTCAACAGGAATTGAATCGGAGCCAGGGGCCTTTCCACTAGACAGTTGACGAATCGCTTTTTTAGTTTCCTCCAGAGTTGGTACATCATCTAATGCTTCATTTATAGGAATTTGGGGCAGGCGGATGATGGCTTCGTCGTTAATAGATGATGGCTGGTTCAAGATATTATTAAAATGTTCAGCCCAGCGTTGGAGAATTTTTTCCTTGTCTGTAATTAGTGTTTTTCCATCTGCATTAAGGAGGGGAAATGATCCTGATGATGTTGGACCATAGACCGCTTTGAGTGCAAGGTAAAAGTTTTTCAAGTCATGGCTGTCAGCAAAGCCTTGGATCTCATCTGCTTTATTACTCAGCCATGAATCCCGCATCTGGCGTAGTTTATGTTGGACGATTCTACGCATGTTGTTGAAAGCGTCTTTCTTGGATGTAGATTTTGGATCATTTAAATATGCTTTATGGAGATGGTGTTTCTCAGCCAACATCTGCTTTATATCATCTGAGTTCTCATCAAACCAGTCATTTTGTTTCTTGATGGAAGGACCCAGGACCTCTGTAGCAGTGTTGTAGATCTGCTCACTTAGGGCTGCCCAATTTGTTTCCACACTTTGGCCGTCTAGCGAGATAGATTTGAGACGGTCTTCTAAGGTGTCAGTAAATGACTGTTTGATTGTTGTCTTCTTTAGTTTGGTGACATCCAGCCTCTTTTGAGTTTTCTTCCCCTGAGGGCGCCTGGCTGGTTGGATACGAACTTTAAGTTTAGATACAATGAGGCGATGATCAGTCCAGCATTCGGCACCACACATGGACTTGGTCACCCGGACATCTTGCCTGTCCTTCTTCCTAACAATTACATAGTCAATTAGGTGCCAATGCTTTGAGCGAGGGTGCATCCAGGAGGTCCTGTTGCGGGTAGGAAGTCGAAAAATGGTGTTGGTGACAAGGAGGTCATGTTCTGCGCAAGTCTGGAGGAGACGAAGTCCATTACTGTTACAGCGACCCACGCCGTACCTACCAATAGTGCCATTCCAGGAGATGTTATCTGAGCCTACTCTTGCATTAAAGTCACCAAGAATGATGAGCTTATCTGCTTTAGGAACTGATGCAATGACTGCATGTAGTTCTTCGTAAAACTTATCCTTGACATCATCCTAGTTTGTCATAGTTGGTGCATACGCGCTAATGATGGTGGCATGTTTTCTTCCATAGAACAGAGGGATCTTGACCGTCATGAGTCGGTCATTTATTCCCTTTGGGGGCCCCGCTAACTTGCTGACAATTGCTGTTTTGATTGCAAATCCAACCCCTGCTTCTCGTCTTTCTTCAGTTCCTCTTCCGCTCCAAAAGAATGTATAACCTGCACCCTTTTCGCAAAGTTGGCCCTCGCCTGCAAGTCGAGTTTCACTCAGTGCTGCTATGTCAATGTTGTACCTGGCCAGTTCTCTCCCAATCAGGGCAGTTCGTCTCTCAGGTCTGTTTGCATTAAAGTCTTTGTCAAGTAAAGTGCGCACATTCCATGCGCCTAGAATGAGGGGGAAAAATCTGTCCTTTCTTTTTCTTATATGTCGACCGCCGAAGTAGGGTACCCACCAACCGCGGTAAGCTGGTTAGGTAATGGTGAAGCAGGCAATGTTTAGGGCACCTTTTCTAGCCCCTTCCTCATGCCATGGAGGTGAGCAGTGCTTTCCTAAAGAGGGCTGCTCAGACACTCAGGGGGCTGCCGAATCCCACTGCTGCTCCGATCAGTGGAAGACGACCATATGGCCTGAGCCGCCTGTGTGTAGGTCTGCGACTACGACTGCCAGCGTACCCACGCCTGCCGCTTCGCCGCTCGCCCATCGCCACAGGACTTGTTGTGAGTGGATGGATGAATGGATGAATGGATGAAAGAGTGACTTGCGCGGTGATTTGGATTAAAGTGAGGAAGAGTTGCGCAATTCGTCGACCTCACTCTCTCGCCTGGGTCCATCTCAATCCAGTGGCAAGACAAGTCAAGACGACTGGAGATGAAGTCAGGTGCAGTGGATGACCAGGGCTTTCTACGTGCCTCGCCGTGCTCCTTACGCTCCACAGCGCGTTGCTGGTAATCGCCGTCATGCCCGTTGAACCAACAGGTGGTTTCTTCCGCGCAGTCTATCGAATCCAGTCTTCGCATGCATGGGTAGGCAGACCCTAACTCACCGAAGGTTTATAACCATTCGGCTACCCTCACCTAGTTTAGCCGGCCTGTCAAAGCCGTTGTCCGGGGGTGGCCGCTGTCGCATGCTGACAGCTACGAGGAGCCACAGGTGAGAGCTGGATGCCAGGTTTGGACCAAAGGTGGCTGAGCTGCCCTAAAAAGGGCATCCCTTGATATTAGAGTTAGCTAATTAAGCGAATACTGAGAGGTTGCTTACCGCTCAGGACTTTATCCGCAGCTTAAGAACTAGAATTTGAGTAGCGTTACTCTCAATCACATATACTGTATGTATGAGGTATTCTGAGGCTTCTCTTCTTTAATTTATAAGCGTGCGTCGTCTTCCAACGGTTATCAACAAGTGATTTTAAAACTCAGCATTTGTTCGCATGAAGTTAAAACATTTCCTGATTCCCACGCCAAGTTAATTATTTCCTGTCTCTCGTTCAGCCATGCCGGAAGATTTATCGTGGCTGTCTCCAGTTGACCACTGAACACGGAAATTTAATACTCTGGTAACCACTGGTTTCGACTAAGCGAATAAATCGTATAAGACATCCCTAACGAAATCTCTTTAAGTGCCTTTGTAGAAGAAGATAGAATTTGGGATCGTATGACAGGACTATTAGTGAAGACTAATAAAAACAGCTTAAGAAACGATCGCAGGTGCAAATATTTTCGTAGAGAAAAAAGACAAAATGTGAAGAAATAGAAAAGTAGGAAATTTTAAAATTAATCTAGACGAAACCTGCGAGCACTCTGTGACAGTTCCTATCTTTAATTTGTTGAATAGATGGTATCTCAATCTGTTATGACCTGTGCGAAGTCTGAAGATTACCACTTGTTCACTTCTGCTGAGCTGGTAATACGGATCATTTTTTGTGTGGCCTGGATGCTCCTCTTCCCACTTGTGCCTGTACCTACACTTCATAAAACTCTTGGACTCCTCATAAGTTATATTTGTGTCAAGTTGAGGAAGTTTTCCCCCTTCCTTTGCCAATCTGTCAGCCTCTTCATTTCCAGGGATGTTGCAGTGAGAAGGGATCCACTGTATCACGACTCTTTTGTATTACTGACTTAGTCTGTGAAGTGTTCCTCTTAGGTCATCCAGTTCAGCATTACTTTGACTTTTCAGCGTTGTAATCATTGACCAGTTGAGAAGATATCTGAGAAGATAGCTACTGGTCTCTCTGAGCTTTCTTCTGTCATTAGAATTTCTGATGCAGTTTTTAAGGCCTCTGCCTCTGAAAATATCCCTGTTGCAACTGCTATCTTTTTTTGTGTGCCATTGCTTAAGCTCAGGAAGACCCCTCCACCCCCATCTTCTGTAGCATTAGTTGCTGATCCATCTGTGCATGCATGAATCCAGGTGTTGCTTGGGTAATGTTTCTCTATACATACCTGTCAACCTGTACGAATTTTGATACTTTTAGCAGTGTACGGTCGTACAGACTCGTTGTACGGATATTCACCCCCCCCCCCCCCCTCCCCCCCCCCCCCTCCCCCCCCAAAAAAAATCGAATTTTTTTTTTTTAATTTAAAAAAAAGTCCTACAAATATTTTCTAACCTAAGTTTTTTTTTAATTTTAAAAAAATTTAGAAAATATTTTCTAGCCCAGGTTTTTTTTAAAAACCAATTTTTTTATTTTTAACTCCGGGAATCTCGACGTCTGTTTTTAAACTGAGGTCTCTCCCAGTTGTTTCTTCTTGTTTTGAAGAGGTGATGGGTGGAAAGTGGGCACTTAACAGCTGACCGCTATTGCCTCTTCTCGTTCCATCTTGGTCTACCCTGTTAAACCTGAAAATTGGTTATAATTGGGGTATTTAGTGTCATTTTATTTACTAATTTTGTATTCATTTTAAATAACTATTGTCTTTTGCAGTTGCTGATTTTAATTTATATTAGTATTTGTCCATTTTATTTTCTCTTTTGTATTGTTTATAGATGACTATTGTCCTTTACACTTGGTTTTAATTTGTATTAGCATTTGTTCTTTTTGAGTTGTTTTTTTTTCTTTCTTAAACCTCGTCTTTCCTTGTCCTATGAGTAGTTAGTAAGTTGGGTTTTTTTTTTCCTGTTTTTTTTTTTTTTTGAAGATTTGTTAGTTCTTGTTGCTTAATTTCTATTTGTTTGAATGTTTTTTCTGAAACACTAACCTTATATGTTTTCTTTTGTTTTATGTATATATCTTTTAAGTATTGATTGGGCATCTATACTTAAAACCTTATCATCTGTCATGTCTATATTGTGATTTCTATAGTCAGTTTTTAATTCAAGCCTTTGTTGTTCGTACTTTTTACAGTGGATCAGGTAGTGGTCTATGTCATTCTCTTCCTGACATTCTTGGCAGTGTGGTTCCTCTATCATAAAGTATGCTGCACCGAGACGGAGACGCCACAGTTTTTTGTTCGATAGTATCTTTAGTTCTTCTCTGACCTGGCACGTCCTTTGTTGGTTCTTTCAGCAGTTTGAATGCGTGTCTGCCTTTTCTACTGTTCTTCCATGTTGTCTTCCATTCCTCATTTATAGTTATCTTCACTTGGCTCTTGATCTCCGACCTTCCCAGTCATGCTCTTATATTGTTTTTACTTATTCTTCCATTCTTGGCGTTCTGGTCTGCCAACTCGTTACCAGCTATACCTATGTGTGCTGGAACCCACACTAGCCTCACACTACATCCTCCGTTCCCCAGTGATGTATTAATTGCTAGAATTTCTTCCTTTATTATGTACTTAGACATGTTTATTGTGTCCAATTGGCACAGTCGTTACAGCGCTTACTTCTCATGGCAAAGTTACCAGGTTCTAGGTTCGAAACTTAGTAATCATCACACTCAAGTCTACCCAGCTGTAAATGGGTACCTGATACTTCTCCAGAGTTAGAGGAGGCAAAGGCATTGAGGAAGGGAACTGGTCACTCAACCTCATAAATCTGGATATAGAATAGTGAAGTCTTGTCCCCTATGCCTGCTGTGATACATAGTGAAGTCTCTAACACTCTTGTCCCCTATGCCTGCTGTGATACATAGTGAAGTCTCTAACACTCTTGTCCCCTATGCCTGTATCTGATACATCTAATCTTTTCAACTTGTAACCCAAACATTTTGAATGTGTTTTTCTCAAAACAAGCTGAAGTGGAGATTGAATAAAACCCGTACTAAGGTAACACCATATATTTAGTTCCTGTAAATTTTGTCAAAAACAATGCTTCTTAATGGGGGATGTATGCGAGCTCCCCCACCCAGTTTAGACATGCCAATTATTTTAGAAAGGCGAACAAGCATAAACACAATATAATACTTAGAACTCAAAATTTATTAATACAAAATAGAACATTCGCCACATGAAATCAATACCAAAGTTAAGTCACATATTTGAAATAAAATGTTCCCATGCATAATTGAAAACAAGCAGCACCAGAGGGTTCATTAAACTAGTAAAGTTATAATTTATATGAATTGTAAAATGCTAAATTTTTATTTATTATAACATTTAAAACATATCCAATGTCATTATTTAGCGATTAATACATCATACTTATCTTGATTTGTTTGGGAGATGCAAAATATGTACGTTTGAAATACGTTAAATCGTTAGAAAACATCCACATAAGAGCCGTGATAACAAAGCACTTGAAGGTGAAGGACGTAGAACAGACATCCATGTATCAGAAACACAAAAGCGTCCCACTGTGAACACTAAAGAACTTATAGATACAGCCACATTCATGAACACGTTAGACCTGGGCAATGCACTGAGTCGCTTGCTGGCATGGATAGAACATAGAGAACATGTGTCCACTAAGGTAAAGATATGGTTGTTCCTCTTCTTAGTTCTCAACAGAGGTCCAATTATATCCATGAATATGATGAAAAAAAAGGAATACACCCCGAGCCTTTAATTGACATGCGAGTCTTTACAGTCGAAAAGTTCACCCATAAGAAATTTAATTTCAGGCTTAGTTTATCTTGTAAACCAATCACCACTGTATGATGTTTTGATTCGTATCACCCACTTACGCGTCTATTATCATTTGTAAAGGGCTGTTTATTTGAAATAGATCAATAAACAACCTTAGATAATAGATGTGCAGATGATACAGTTTTGTAAGCTAAAAGTGATCAGGAATTATAATAACTTGATATATGGCATATGGCACCTCTTAGGCTCAGCTTCGTTGTTAGATCAATGTATGACCTGCTGCTGTCGGCCACCAACCTTGTGAAATGGGGAAAGTCGGATGATGAGCAGTGCCCCCTGTGCCAGGGGAGGCAGACACTCGAACACGTGCTCTCAGCGTGTAAGGTGTCATTAGGGCAAGGGCGGTACACTTGGCGCCATAACAAAGTGCTAAATGAGCTTGCTGCGACAATAGATCTGGCAAGGATGAAGGCGAATAGCAAACCCGGGCCGAGCACCGCAAATACATACTTTCTGAGGGCAGGAAAGTCAGCACACCCCAAACCGAGTAAACCAGGTTGCAGTTTACCATCTCTTCTTGATTGTGCAAACGACTGGGAGATGGCGGTAGACCTACCTGGACGAGGGGCATATCCAGAGAGTATCAGAAAATCGCGGAGACGACCGGATATAGTGCTTCATTCTTCTTCAACGCTTCAGGTCATACTGATTGAACTGACCGTGCCATTTGAATCCAGATTAGACGAGCAACATTCGTTCAAAGCGGCCAAATATAGTGATCTGGTCGCGGATCTGAGACACGAGGGATTCACTACAAGGGTCATGGCTGTTGAAGTGGGCGCAAGAGGGCTTGTGGCTGCATCAATGTATGATCTAGTGAAACTGTTGGGGCTGAAGGGACAGGCGAGAACAAGGGCACTGAAGAGGCTTAGTGAAACTGCCGAAAAGGCATCAGGCTGGCTGTGGAACAACCGCAATGGGCAATGGAAATCGTTACAATAAACGCTGCGGTACAGAAAACACCAGGAATTTTTCTAAGTCCACAAAACGCTGAGTTTTGTGGTGTACTAGTGAGCGGGCTGTGACTGAGGGGCAACAGGCGATGTATATTATGGGAGGTGTCAGTGTCAGAATTTCAGTGGCTAGGCTCAGCGGCTTCGCGATGGTGTCTCAGTGTGTGCGACGGAACGAACGGAATAATTTGTCTTCTCTTTGTTACTTTCACAATTGCCTCCACGGCTGGCGGAGTTGTGGATTAAAGTTGCTACCATAAGTGAAATGGGTTCATTTTCGATACAAGACAACAGGAGGCTGAGACGCTTGGGAGTCATGACCCAAGTGGGCCCGCCCCCCTTAGAGTGTAAAGGAGTATACTGGGCCGAAACACTTGTCCGATGGGGGGACTACTTCTGATGATCAGATTGCCTCCTGTTGTATCGCTCTGTAAAGAGTTTCCTATCACTTGTGAAACAAATGAACAGCATAAGTCGTGAATATGTACTGGACACTGACATTGAGAAGACAAAAACTATGATAATTAGCAAAACAGACTATGCCAACACTAAAGATAAAAATAAATGGAAAATTTCTGGACCAACTTAAGAGGTTCTCATATCTTGGTCATATGATAGCAGAAAACAGCTGATATTAAACATAAATCAGAAGGAGAATAGGAATGGCCAAAGCTACATTCAACAGCATGAGACAAATACTAACAAATATAAACAATTAGCTTACAAATTAAAACAGAACTATGAAATATCATATATATAATTCTTCATGAACGAATGTCGTAAAAAAACAACGGACAATTAACAAACAATTGGAAGAAAGAAACGAGGCCCTTGAGATGTGGATGTCTAGACGATTGGGAATGAGAATAAATCAAATAAAGAAGTCCTAGAAAACCTAGGAATGCAAAGAGAAATGATGAAAGAAGTTAAAATCAGACAGCTAACATATTTTGGTCAAATGAAAATACATAACACATTGCTAACGACCATAATGGCATGCAGAACTGAAGGCAAACGTGCAAGACGAAGGCTGCGGTATACATGGGAAGATAAATTCAAGAGATGGACAGGAAAGAGCTATCAAGGCAAGAGATGGAAGACGCCGAAGATCCATTGCTGTTGACCTTCGTGTGCAGATGGCAGCTGGTGAAGATGATGATAATAGACAAGTGGTGAGACTCTGACAGTGTTAAAAAACGCGTCATTATGGGAGATAACAAAGACTTTGAGCAGGTTAGTATTCTCAAGGGAAGTAAAAAAAGGTGTTAATTAACCAAGGGAAATAATAGTAACAAAAAGTCTAATTACATTTATGTTATAAAAATTGTAAAAATTGTTCATTTCTTATTTAAAGAAATTAAACATTTTTAAACAAAAAATAAACATTATGAATTATTTAAGGGTAAAAATTTAAATATTTTGTATTAATAAAAATAAAGACATAAAAATTTTAGCTAATTAAATTTTTTCAGCCAGTCTTATGTTTTAGTATTAGAACTAGTCTTGCAGCTTACAATTTTAATCAGTAGTGCCTCATTTTTTTTTTTTTTTTTTTCACTCACTCGAGGAACACGACATACTTTCTCGTTTGTTTCATCTTACCAGTGAAAGTTCTCAGTACGCTACACAAGACGAATTTCAGATAAGTTTTTCTCTTCGCTAACATATTTAATCTCAATATTATTAATAACCTCTAGTATTGGTTAATTGCTTTTAACGTTAGTTAATTATTGATTGGAGTATTGGTTTAAATAAAAATATAAGTGAAATAGAATAAATAAGCCCAGGTAGGCCAACCACGTGGGGTCTTCTTTTGTAAAGTGCCGTAGCCATCTTGTTTTTCTTTGTGTAATTAATACAGGCATCTTTCATCGTTGAGACGCGCGTGAACAAAATTAAAGTTAATTCAAATTTACTAGCTTAGTAGTAGGACTAGTCAGCTTTTAACTATTGATATCTAAACATAATTTAAAATTTATATATTAAAAAAAATATTAATAACTTGTCTTGTGTTAATTTAGCATAGATAGAGCATAAATACTAATTGTAAGTCATCAGTGATAGGTATAAAATAAAGATAGAGTAATTAGCCAATATTTAAAAAAAAAAAAGAGAGAAAGAAGTGCAGCCAGCTTATAATGCCAAGGGAAATAATCTACTAATTATTTTTTAAATTGTTTTATTTTTAGTAAAATAAATAGGCCTAGTCATAATTTATCTTAATTTGTGTTATTTAGCATTAGACAGAGTGAACCAGAGGATAAATCACAATGCCACCAATGCTCAGGTCGCAATCCGGAGAGGGAAAAGCATGGGTCAAACCAGCTGAAAAGGGTAGAACACCAAACCCGACAGAAAAGAACAGGATCACTAGCCCTATAGTCAGAAACACAGAAATTGGACCCAAAATAGAAACAATAAAGGAAAATCTGAAAGGAGGCGCAATTAAAACTGCAGTAAGCAGAAACAACAAAAACGAAGACGCAGGAACCCGGACAGCAAACAAACAGACAGGACACAGGAAAGAAGACAACCACGAGACCACAAGCAAAAAAAGTCAGGAAACCAGAGGAGGAGAAAACAAAGAAACCAAAAACAGAATCAAAATAACTCAGATAGCTGGAACAGAAGCCACACTGAGATCTCTCCCGGATGACAAAATCCTGGTCATTCTAGAAGCAATAATAGGAAAAAAATATATTGACAAAGTGCAAAGACATGGAAATGGAGTAACAATCACTGTAAACAACACAGAAAAAGGCAAGGCACTGTTACATGAATTAAAAAGTAACCCAAAAGAAGCACAACTCGCACATGGGATAAAGGTAAAGATTGAATTGATCAAGGAAATTAGAAGATTCGTCATCAAAGGGGTCGACTCAAACCTAACAGAAGAGGAGATCCACACTAACATAACGAAAGAAAACCCACAAACAGAGATAGAAAAAGTAGAAAGAATCAAAACCAAAGAGCAAAAGAATACGACAGTGGTAGTGATAAGTGTAAAGGGCACAGAAATACCCAAGCAAGTCAAACTCCACCAGAGAGCCAAAATGACAGAGGTATTCATACCTAGCATTATACAATGCACAAACTGTCAAGGCTTTAGCCATACCCAACATGTGTGTAAAAGAGCGACACGGTGTAGTTTCTGTGCGGGAGCACACAGACATGTGGACTGTCCAATGGCTAAGGAGGACAAAGATTATAAACGAGAAAACAAAAACAGAAAATGTGCAAACTGCCAGGGTAACCACAGTGCCAGGTATCAGGGATGCCCAGTCTATCAAGAGACAAAACACATATTAAAAGAATCACTAGAAACAAACAAACCATTCTGGCAAATAAAAGAAAGACAGAAAACCAACAACCATCTCCAAAACTCTCAAGAAAATATCATTAAGAAACAAATAAAACAAATAACCAGTGAAATGAAAGACATAAAGGAAAAAATCCAGAAAGATGATAAAATCAAAACACCCATAAACAGTAAAGAAGATGACAACACAGAAGAGACGGAACATATCCTCATCCAAGCCAGACAGGTACTAGAAGAAATGAAAACAGCACAAAAGGAAATAGAGAGAGACCTCAAAAAAATAGCAGAGATAAAAGAAGCTAATGAAGAAATCCTAAAAAAAATAGAGAGAGAAAGAGCTAGGCCTATAGAAAATATGGAAAAAAAATTTAAGGAAACAGTGGAACTACACCTACCATACCTCGCAGAAAGAGTTCAGAGTATAATGGTTACTTGGAATGATGAGTTTGTAGAGAACATAAGAGGTAAAGTGCAAAACCAAAAAAAGTAGATCCCTTATCAAAAAACCTAATAAAAACAATAACATAACTAAGCTAACCATACTAAATGGGGACCAAAGACTCTAGAGCTATCAAAGTAGTCCAGTGGAACTGTAGGGGTGCCAGGAAGAACTTGATGTCTCTTATGGGACAGTATAAGGAGGCAAAACCCATCTTTGCAATACAAGAAACCCTCCTGAACCCCAAACAAAAACTGAACTACCAAGGGTATATAACACTTAGAAATGATAGACCTGAGGGAAGAGGAGGGGGCGTGGCCTTTTTAATACATGAAGACTACAAAATATTAAATTGGGAACAATTCAACACAGAAAATATTGAAGGAATAAGTATAACATTAGACAGTGAGCCAGATAACTTAAAAATAATAAACATTTATAGCCCCAAGGGTAATATAACCGATAGGGACATTGCCACTATTAACACACAAATAGACCAAAGAACATTATTGGTAGGTGACTTTAATGCACACCATGAGGCATGGGGTAACAACAGTAATGATCCAGCAGGAAAAAGACTGTTGGACTACATTGAAAGTGCTGAGCTAATCATACTAAATGATGGCTCAGTGACAAGGGTTAACCCATGCAACAGTGGAGGAGATACAGCAATAGACATAAGTATTATAACACCAAACCTAGCCTCTACTAAATGGGAAGTACTGAATGACTCCAGCTCAGACCACTTACCCATAGAAATAAACCTAAACGACAAATATAGAACTAGTCCAAAAAGCTCGAAACCCACATTCAACCTAAAAAAGGCAAATTGGGAGTCCTTCCAATTAGAGCTAGGTAAACTAAGCATAGAACAAATTGAATCTAACAGTATAGATATATTTGCAGAAAAACTAACAAATGAGATTTTAAAAATAGCAATAAAATATATACCAAACAGGAATATGCCTGAGCACTTAAAACCAACACAAAAAGGTAAAAATAGGAAAAGAAACAAAGATAAAAATCCAGTACCATGGTGGACAGACAGATGTTCAGAACAACTGAAATTGAGGGAGAGGGCCCTTACAAAGTATAGAAAAGCCAAAACTGAAGAGAATTACACAAACTATAAAAAAATAAGAAATGAAACAAATAAAATAATATTCAGAGCTAAAGAAAAGAGTTGGAGAAAATTTTGTCAAACATTAAACCATAGGTCCCAAATAACTACAGTTTGGAGAAAACTAAAAGCAATTAAAGGAGGAAACAGCAAGAAATTTAAAATCCCAACAATTAAAATACCAGAGAGAGCTGAAACAGATAGAGAAAAAGCCAACATACTAGCTAAATACTTTTATCAGGTTAGTTCAATAGACAGTCTAGATAAGGCAGAAATAAATAGACGAAAAACACTGCTAGAAAAATTAAAAGAAGAAAATATGGAAACCACACAGGATGCTAAGTATTTAAATGCAGATATTACAGTAGATGAAATAGAAAGAGCTTTAGCAGAAAAAACCAATACTACCTCTGGGGAAGACATTCTGAGCTATGAAATCCTCAAAAAGGTACCAAATACAACTCTAAGAGTGATTGCATCCCTCTACAACAAAATCTGGCACACGGGAAAAATACCATGTTCATGGAAGACAGCAGTAGTCATCCCCATACTAAAGCCAGATAAGGAAGCACATGATGTCAGCTCATACAGGCCAATATCGTTAACATCACATCTAGGAAAAATTCTAGAAACAATAGTCAACAGCAGACTAAAATTTCATCTCGAAAAGCATAATTTGTACAGTCCAACCCAGGCAGGCTTTAGAAGCCAACATAGTACAATAGAGCAACTGCTGAGGCTGGAACATGATGTTAAAACAGGCTTCAAAAGGAATGAAAAGACAGTAGCTATATTCCTTGATGTAGCAAGAGCATATGATGAGTGTTGGAGGGAGGGTGCACTACATAAAATCAGGAAACTAGGTATAGTAGGCAGAACCTACAATTACCTAGAAAACTTCCTGCAGGATAGATACTTCATGGTACAAATAAACAATGATAGATCTGAGGTATATGAGCAACAGAATGGAATTCCCCAGGGATCAGTAATATCACCATCAATTTTTACGATTATGGTCAACGACCTAGGCGACGAGTTTAAGGACTTAAAAAACAACCTATCTCAGTTTGCAGATGATGCTGCGATATGGAGAACGGGAAGAAATCTCCCATTCCTCTATAAAACAGTACAAAAACAAATAGATAAAGTATCTGACTGGATGAACAAGTGGGGATTTAATCTAAACGTTAAAAAAACCATAGGAATGATTTTCAGTAGAGGGCGTGTAATTAAAAACAATATAATTGACATAAGCATTAATAAGCAAAAAGTATGCACAGCAAAATCAACTAGATTTCTTGGCATGGTACTAGACCAGCAACTAAACTGGAACAAACACATAGACCTTTTAGTGCAAAGCAGTAGAGGACTTATTAATATGCTAAGATATATGAAAGGAAGTGGTTGGGGCGCCTGCAATAAGACAATGTTAACATTCTATAAATCATTTATTAGAGGCAAACTTGACTATGCCAGTGTTGTCTATGCATCAGCCGCCCCAAGCAATAAGAAGAAACTAGACACAGTCCAAAACCAGGCACTGTCAATAATAGCAGGTGCCTCAAAGGGAACATCAGCAGAAGCACTAGAAGTAGCGCTAGGCATTATACCCCTGGAGCTAAGGAGAAAAGAACTGAGATTCAGCTACTGGGCAAGAGTGGCAAAAGATCCAACTCACCCGGCACATAAAACCTTTGATAGGGGTAACCAGTACATAGGCCACATTCCATTAAACCATAATAGATACCCGTCAGGGTGGAAAACAATGGATGAAGTGGATCAATACCCAGACCTGTTTAATGCGATAAACAGTAGTGCTCTGTATAAAGCAAAGATCCCACCATGGGAATTAAAAGTGCCAGAAACTGACTCCCACTTATCAAAGATCATAAATAAATCTAACGACATAATCTCAGCAAAAAGTAAAACACTAGAGTACATAGAACGGTATACAAATAATAGCCTAACTATATATACAGATGGGTCCAAAGATGAAGAAGGACAATTAGGAGCAGGAATAGCAATACCAAAATTAAAAATTTATAAAAGATACAAAGTAACAAGTAATACATCTATCTTTACAGCAGAATTAGTGGCAATCCTAAAAGCTTTAGAAATAGCTGCAGAAAATCCACCAAAAAAAGTAACCATTCTCACAGATTCCCTATCATCAGTACTAGCAATCAGAAACAGAACAGAAGGCAGCAGGCCAGACATTATAGAGGAAATACTACAGGTTAATACATATCTACAAAATATAGGATGCAGTGCAACACTAACATGGATACCATCACATGTGGGGATAGCAGGAAATGAGCTAGCAGACAAAGAAGCCAAAGGGGGGAGAACTAGCCATAACCAAATTGAAGTAGGCTTAGGGAAGTTTGAAATTAAGAGCTTAATTGCTCAAAAAATAACTAAAGAATGGATAACAGCATGGGACCTAAGTAAAAAAGCAAGACACTCATATAAAATCCTTAAAAAACCAAGCAAAAAATGTCAAATAAAAGATGAACTAAAAATACCAATTAATAAAAAATTGCTGAGACTCAAGCTGGGAACTGGATATTTCATGATAGAGGAACCCACATGTGAAGAGTGTCAAGAACCAAACACAATTAGGCACTTTCTAGTGGACTGCAAAAAATATGACCAACAGAGGCAAAACATTAAGACATACTGTAGTAACCACAAGGTAGAAATGAGTGTAGAAAATCTCATAGGCACAAAGAGCCCTTCAGAAATGCAAAAGTTAATAAAACACTATATTACAAAAACTAAAGCTAACATATAAAAATCAAATAAGGAATTGAACCAGTAGTCCAAACTGGTGAAAGACTCGCCCCAGAAACATACAGATTAACCAAATAAACCATCCAGTAAAAATCAAAAACATACTAACTTAGAAAATAGCATATATTGGAATTTTTTTTTAAAAACCATGTTGAACTATAACTACAAAAGGAAAAATACCGACTAGAGATAATATAATATAAAACAAATACAAACAAAAACATATTACAATAAAAGAAACACGTCCTGATATAACCAACAAATCCATGTACATGGTAGATGGTTGAAAGGGGCGTGCTACAAAATGAAGTAGCAAACACATTAATAAAAAAAAAAAATAAAAAAAAATCAGTAGTGCCAAATAAAAAACTCACTCAATCCATTTAAATTTATTTTTAAATGGTAATTTATTTTTTGGCTCGGCTTTAAAAGCCGACACAACTAAAATTGTTTAAAAAGTAGACCTAACTAATAATTTTCATTTCTAGTTTTTTGTGTGTGGGTAGGTCAGGCATACTTCTTCTTCTTCTTCTTCGTTCGTCCTGAAAAGGACGGTGGTTGCGTTGTGTCTGTTTACGCCTAAGCTGTGATATCTGCACCTTTCGGTCGACACATCCGACTTCTGCACGGCATATTTTAGGACCGGGTTTGCCTTCCCATTTCGATCCACACTCGCTCAGCCAGACTGCACAGCTGCAGACTGTTTCCAGGACCACCACGTGGAGGTGGAGTGCGGTCTTGACCAGCTCTGGTTCGCTGGTCCTGACGCAGGCAGTCAAGCTATGAGTCGCTGACTGCGGTCTCTATTGCTGCGTCTTGAGGCATACAGAACAAAGGAGAACAAACGTCTTAGAAAACTCATGAACATCAGTTGGAAAGAATTCAAGACTTCTTCTGCGTTCGGTTTGTAGTCATGCTAAATCTGCAGGCCTGTCGCCAGGACGAAGTCCACAGTCTTTTCCAGGTCGGCGCGGCAGCCCCATAGCTTCTGCTGGAGCTCATCACCTTTTGGCCAGGTCGCACGTCGCAATTTATCATGGGTTGGACAGTTCTGGAGAATGTGTTCTGGAGTCTGGATATCAGTTCCACAAGGGCATTCATTCGTGTGGGATATCTTGAGGCGATAGAGATGTCCAAGTAATCTGCAGTGACCAGTTCTCAGGCGGAAAATTGTCGTCTGTTGGTGTCTGTTTAGGTGGTGGATTGGGTCATCTCTGCTGTATCCCCTTCCTCCTTCCACTGATTTTTGTACTTGTTGTGGATGATGGTTTTTGCTTCCCGATAGGGCAATGGGTGGCTGTATTGTTCCATTTTACTGCCACTTCTTGATAGAGCATCTGCTTTCTCATTACCAGCGATTCCACAATGGGCAGGTAACCACTGAAGGGCAATGGTTGATGACCTTTGGATGATGTTAAGCTCAGATCTGATCTCATTCATCATGTTATCATTTCTGGTGTTTTGTATTGATTCAAGTAATGATCTGCAGTCAGTGAAGATTACTATCTTAGCTTGTGGCTGCTGTTCAGGTCTGGTGAGGATCTTCAGGGCTTGCAGTAGTGCCATAGCTTCTGCCCTAAAATTGGAGGAGATCTTTCCAGTTGGGAAGGCCTTTCGGATGATCTTTCCATTTAGGAATCTTATAAAAATGCCTCCTCCACCGTTCTTTACTGCCCCCTCAGCAGATCCATCTGTGTATGCATGTGTCCACTCCTTCGGGTTGTACTTTTCTTCAATCATTTCTTGAGCCAAAGTTTTTAGTTGTTGAGGGGTCAGGTGGCCTTTCTTTTTTATTTCAGGGACTTCTGTGATGATAGATATATTTCCATGGCAGTCGTCTGGCTCCTCGTAATCAATTAACATTTCAATCTCAGTAGATCGATTTGGGAGGAGGTCTTCATGGCATCGATGCAGATGTTTGGAGATGTTTAGGAAGCTGGTTCTTTTCAGCCTGTTCTTTGTCACACTATGGAGTTTGGCATGCATTGGATGACTTGGCATTCGTAGAAGCTTCTCACTGTGAGTGAATACCTTTTCCTCACGTCTGTCATCAAGAGAGCGGATGTTGGTGTATCGCTCCATTGCCTGGATTGGAGAAGTCTTCATCCCTCCAGTGATTAGTCTAAGGCCTGAATTTTGCACTTTCCCTAGACATTCTGTGTTTGTTTTAGATGCTGTGGCCCAGGCTGACATGCCATATTCAAGTACAGGTCTGACTGTGCCTGTATAGACTTTTTTAAGTATGTTGGTATTTGCCCCCCAACTTGTGCCAGCCAGTTTCTTCATAATAGAGAGCTTTCTTATTGCTCTCTGTTCTACTGCTTTTATGTGCGGCTTCCAGGTGAGTCTCTTATCCAACTTGACTCCTAGGTATGTTGGGTTTTCCTCGATTGGAAGTTCACTTCCATTTAGCTGCAGTTTGATCGTTTCTCGGCGATTTGACAGAGAGAAGCAGGTTGCTACTGTCTTGGAGAGGTTTATCTGTACTCCCCAATCTGATGCCCATTTACCGATGGTATTTAGCGCTGCTTGCATCCTGAACTTCGCAGTAGGCAAATGTTCAGCAGCACACCAGGCAGCAAAATCGTCAGCATGAAGAGCCCTGGAGATATGCCCGGACAGTTTCTCTGCAATATCATTTATATATATGATAAAAAGTGTGGGGGAGATAACTCCTCCTTGTGGCACACCCTGTTGTAGAGTGACGCGATGGCTCAGTTTCCCGTCAAGTTTTACTCTTGCTGTGCGGTATCGAAGAAAGTCCCGTATCCAGTTGAACATTCTCCCTTCAATTTTGCTGTTGAGCATCTTAAGGAGGAGTCCTTCTTTCCATACCTTATCAAAGGCTTTTGTCAAGTCTACAAAAACCGCCAGCACTTTCTTTTTCTCCTGAAAGGCATTTTCTACTTCCTGGGCTAGATATACTAGTTGGTCTTCGGTGCTGCGATTTTTCCTAAATGCTGACTGTGTGTTATCAAGCAGATGGTTTTTTTCCAGATGTTTCAGTAATCTTGAGTTCACCATTCTTTCCATTACCTTACCCAGACAGCTCAGTAGGCTAACTGGTCGGTAGCTGGACTTGCTTGTTTTCTCCTTTTGTTTCTTTCTGATGGGAACAATGATTGCTTCTCGCCATTGATCTGGAAATTTTCCAGTACTCCATGATTGATTGAAGATTAGGAGGAGCTTGTGCCTGGCTACAGGTCCAAGGTTCTTGATCATATCATTTGTGATGCCATCTTTTCCTGGAGCTTTTCTGTTCTTTAGTTTTGTTATGGCAGCACTGAGTTCTCTCATAGTAAGGGGTGACTTCATGCAGATATCTGGGTTTTGGTGCTTCAGTTTTTCTTTTACTTCCTTACGTACTTCTTGGATCCGTGCATGTGAAAGTGATGTGGTGCTTTCTTCCTTGTAGAAATCTGCCAGGATGTTTGCTGCCATCTTTCCTGTGTGGTATTTTTCATTTTCCTTGATGACAGTCTTACAGTAGCTGGTTGTTGTTTCTTCATTTAGTACTCTTGTCAGATTCCATAGCTTGCTTGAGTCCTTTTCCATGTTGAGACTGCTGGTCTTCTGGTGCCAGCTCCTTTGGATTTCAGCTTTCTTTTGTTCATTGAAAGCTTGTTTTATGCTGTTGTGCCTCTGTGTGTTCTCTAATGTGGGATTTTGCTCCATAGTTTCCCGTGCTTTATTTAATTCACTATGGAGTTTTCCCAGGTTGTCACTCCAGTATGGTTTGTAGTCTCGTCGTTTACCTCGTGGAATTGACTTCTTTGCTGCTTGGATGATTGCCTCACTGATGATGGAGATGTTTTTATTGATGTTATTTGAGTGGGCAATGTTCTGACAGAAATTGTCGGCTTGTTCTTTAAAAAATCCCCAGTTTGCTTTTTTGAAATTCCAGCTAGGAGACATATTGATTTCTCCTGCACTTCTTATCTCAGATATCTGTAATGTGACTGGTACATGGTCACTTCCCCCAAGTTGAGTATTTACTGTTCTGGTGGTGAGTCGATGTATGTCATCTGTAGCCATAGCAAGATCTGGTGTGCTCGTTGTTTTCCATACTCTGGAATAGAAGGTGGGCTTATCCTCTGGTTGGTTTATTAGAATTAGTTTATTCTCTACCATCCAATCTTCCACCTCTTCTCCTCTTGGATCTGTTGCGTTATAGCCCCAGCTGGGTGAGTGGCTATTGAAGTCACCCATAATGAGGTGTCTCGATGCTGCAAGCTTCACTTTGTGTAGCTCCAGAGTTGTGGTTGGAGGGCTGTAGCAGTTTGTGATCATTAAGTCTCCACTGGGCAGCAGTAGTTGGACTGTTATGTATTCAAGTTCGTCCTCACCAGATCTGTGTGTCTCTACTGCTGGGATTGAGGTTTTAATCAGTGTGAGGATTCCTCCCTTAGTTCTTTTTGCCCTGTCTTGGCGGAAGGATTGGTATCCACGTACAAAGAATCGTTGGGTATCTTTTAGGTGAGTTTCTTGGATGCAGATTATATCAATGTTATTTTCCCTGAGGAATTCTTGTAACTCCGGTTTCTTGTTCCTCACTCCTTCTGCATTCCATTGAGCCACTGTAAGATAGTGGGTTGGTTGGTCAGTTGCTCTACTTTGCCTTCCCCCGACCATTTGGTTGGCAAAGGCACCGGTTGCTTGGGTGGGCCCTTTCGAGGCTAGGGGCCCGGCTCCGCTCCTCCCCGGTTGTAGCTGATAGGAGCGACGCCATGACGTAAGTCGAGATTGTCGCATGACTCCATACCGCAAAAGCGTGTGTGTCCTAATTTTTCCCGGTGTCTGCGCCGTAGCTAACACACTCCGTCTTCGGCAGGCCGGGTTGTGTTTGTTGTTCAGGGTTGTCTCCCATAGCCTTTCCATCTCCCGGTGGTAGCTGCAAGGCAGCAGATTGGTTTGTTTACCGAGGTTTACCTTCCCCGTGGCTAGAGCTTATAGCGGCTCTTACTCGCTTGATGCACCCGTCGTAGGACATATGGGGGATTTCAGTGGGGGTATCAGTGCCACCTGTTACCCCTCCCCGTCCTGCTGGGAGGACATCGCCGTTTGGTCCGCGACTGCTTATTCGTCCAGCTATGCTGACTTAATTCGCAGCTGACACACCATATCTGGAGGTCGTTCCACTATCCGCCACCCGTGGACGCGCCTGGTTGGGGTCGGTCGCCCCTTTGCCAGGAATTCAAGACTAATCGACAAATAAGAGAAGACTCTAGGCAGAAATATGTCTCCGACTATATAAGGAAAAGACGATGGTCATATATCGGTCATGTCCTACGAATGCAAAACAACAGAATACCACTGCAGGCGCTCACTTGGGTTCCTGAGGGTAAGAGGAAAAAAGGAAGACCAAAATAAACACTTAGAAGAACAATAATAAGAGAAGGAAGAACGTTGGGCCTAAATAATGTGCAAGAGCTAAGAGGAGTGGCGTCACAACGAACAATCTGGAGAGCACTGATTTCTGCCTTATGCGCCTTGTTTGGTGCTTATAATAATAATAGCCTCTTCAGTCATAACTGACTATGGGAATGCGCCCCTGAGGTGACAGCCCTCAGCTGCTTATTTTCCTGGTGCTCCTTTCGACGTTTTCTCCCCTCCTCTGCTTGTTGTGTGAGCCTCTCTTCGCCCAATCTGAGGTGGCGCCGTAAATAGCATCGCCACTTAGTGCGATCGGCAGCTTCATCCTCCCATGTTGCTGGATCCATGTCCAGTGCCCTCATATCTCTCTTGCACACATCTTTGAACCTCAGCTGTGGTCACCCAACTGTTCTCTTGCCATCTGCTAATTGTCCGTAGAAGATATCTTTTGGGATGCGACCATCTTCCATGCGGCGAACATGGCCAAGCCAGCGAAGTCTGCGCTGTCTAAGCAGTGTATACATACTTTGAAGGCCAGCACGTGACAACACCTCGACATTTGTCACTTTATCTTTCCACGAGATGCCGAGGATGCGGCGTAGACACCGTAAATGGAAGGTATTGAGCCTTCTTTCTTGCTTAGCATAGGTCGTCCAGGTCTCGCTGCCATATAGGAGTGTGCTGGTGACGCAGGCATTATATACCGCAGCTTTGGTCTTCATTGTGAGTTTGGAGTTTCCCCAAACACGCGATGTGAGGCGGGCAAAGGTAGCTGCAGCTTTGCCAATGCGGCTGTCGATTTCTGTATCCAGTGAGAGTTTGTCATTGATGGTAGACCCTAGGTATGTGAAGTGGTGCACCACTGCCAATTCATAGTTATCGATAGTGATAACTGGTGCAGCACCCGCATCCTGACTCAGCACATTCGTTTTCTTTAGACTTATTGTGAGGCCAAAGTCCTTGCATGCTTTAGTGAAGCGATTCATCAAGTTCTGAAGCTCCTGTTGGCTTTGAGTGACGACTGCAGCATCATCAGCGAACAACAAGTCTCTTATAGTGACCCTTCTGATTTTTGTTTTTGCCTCAGCCTTGAAAGATTAAACAGACGGCCATCTGACCTAGTGTGAAGGCATATTCCTTCAGTTGCATCTCTGAATGCATGTTTCAAGAGTAAGGCAAAGAAGATCCCGAAGAGGGTCGGAGCCAGAACACAGCCTTGTTTAACGCCACTTCGTATGTCAAAGGGCTGTGACGTGCTTCCAGCATATTGGACTGTTCCCTTCATGTCGTCATGGAATGACTTTATCATTTCCAGCATTTTAGAAGGGCAGCCTATTTTCAGGAGGATTTTGAAGAGTCCATCCCTACTAACCAGGTCAAATGCTTTTGTGAGGTCTATAAAGGCGATATATAAAGGCCTTTTCTGCTCTCTTGATTTTTCCTGAAGCTGGCGGAGAGAGAAGATCATGTCTGTTGTTGATCTACCAGCTCGGAATCCACACTGTGACTCTGGATATATGCGCTCAGCTAACTTGTGTAGTCGCATTAAGATGACTTTGGCAAAAACCTTACCAACAATACTAAGAAGAGAGATGCCTCTGTAGTTATTGCAATCACTTCTGTCTCCTTTATTTTTATACAGTGTTACAATCTTGGCATCTCGCATGTCTTGAGGAATAGTTGTCTCTTCCCAGCACTGGCACAGCATCCTATGCAGGGGATGTAATAGCGTGCTCTTACAGCATTTGATTAAATCAGGAGGAATCCCATCACTGCCTGGTGCTTTGCCAGAGGCCAAGCTATCAATGGCCTTGCTGAGTTCCTCTAATGTTGGTTCAGCATCCAGCTCCTCCATAGTTGGCAAACATTTGACAGCATCAAGGGCTGCAGGCGTAACGGTATTTTCTCTAGCGTAAAGCTCAGAGTAGTGCTCGACCCACCTCTCCATCTGCTTACCCTTATCGGTTAGCTTCTCTCCGCTGATGGTTTTTAGCGGTGCCGTCTTACTTTTTTGGGGGCCAAGTGCTTTCTTTATACCGTCATACATTTGTTTAATGTTGCCTGTTTGCGCTGCAATCTGGATGCTCTCACTGAGCTGGAGCCAATATTCATTTGCACAGCGTCGAGCAGTTTGTTGAACTTTGCTTCTCGTAGCCTTCAGGATCTGTAGGGTTCTAGCACTCGGTGAACGTTTGTATTCATTCATAGCACTGCGCTTAGCTTCAATGACAGGTGCCATCACATCTGATGAAGCATCAAACCAGTCATTTGACTTTGCCGTTTTATTACCAAAGGTGGCAAGTGCAGTACTTTGAATGGTGTTCCGTAGATGCTCCCAGTTCTCTGTAATAGTATCACCATGCTGAGGGCTACTGAACACTTTCTTGAAGGTCGCAGTGAATTGAGCGATCATGAAAGGGTCTGATATCTTGCTGGTATCAATGCGCGGTTTCCCTTCATGTCTGACATGATAGAGTTTTCTTGGTTGTGCTCTGATTTTGCAACAAACCAAGGAGTGATCTGTATCACAGTCTGCACTATGGTACGAGCACGTGGAGAGCACAGACCTGAGAAGTGGCCTTCTGACGAGAATCAGGTCCAGTTGATGCCAGTGCTTGGATCGTTGGTGTCTCCATGACACCTTATGCTGGGGTTTTGTCTCAAAGTAGGTGTTGGTCACGCAGAGGTCATGGTGGACACACAACTCTAAGAGCCGTTGTCCGTTTTCATTCATCTTGCCAATACCAAACCTGCCCAGACATGAAGGCCATGAAACATTATCGGCACCCACTCTAGCGTTAAAGTCACCAAGGAGAACAAGCTGTTCTTGCCTAGGTATGCTTTTGATGACTGCTGCTAGATTCTCGTAGAACTCATCTTTAGCTTCTGAGGCAGAGTACAGAGTAGGAGCATACACACTGACAAGGGTGATGGGACCTGTGCTAGTTTGCAGGCGGAGCGTTAACAGGCGTTCTGATCCATTCTCGCCTGGTTCAACCATTTTAGTTAGCGATTTTTTGACCGCAAAACCTACTCCGTGTTCTCTAGTTTTATTAAGATCTTTCCCTTGCCAATAAAATGTGTAGTCCTTCTCGCTCACCGTTCCAGAGCCCGCCAGGCGCGTTTCCTGAAGTGCAACTATATCCACCTGAAGTCGTTTAAGCTCATCATTAATTATGGCTGTCTTCCTTACATCGTTTACGTCCTGTAGGTTTTCGGATAGTCCAGTCAACATAGTCCGGACGTTCCAGCATCCCAATCTGAGAGTTTGCGTATTTCTATTATTCTGATAATTGCTTGGTGCAAAATTTTCTGTCCACAGTTCGGGTTTGACCCTAATCCCCATGCACCCAATGGGGAAAGCAGACAGTGGCGGGACAACACCTTTATTGACTGGGGGCTGCCCAGCTTGAAGCGGGCGGTAGCTGTCCAGTGAGATCCTAGAACCTCTCCCACTGTCGGAAGTAGCCCCTGGCGCCATGCCCTACGCCAATTGGGCAAAATGCTTATAACCGGTAACTGCTACTTCCCGTGTTTTGCCGACACCTATAGGGTGAAGCTGGAGTGTCCTCTCCAGGGCGCGAGCTTGGGCACAGTTATATGGAGATCAAGCTGTTGCCCATGCAGCATGTTCCCCCTCTCCACACAGCTGGTAGATCCAAAGGAACGGCAGTAGCCGATACAGTTTTGTACCAGCGATGTCGCAGGAGTTGCCAGAATAATGTCGAATCGACATTAGACTGCCTTAGGGACTCCGACTCCGGATTTATCCTCAGGGTTTACTCCCGAAGCCAATTCCATAAATGGATATTCCCGCAAGGCAGAGGTGGTTTGAATTCAGAGTTCCTTCTCTTAGATAACCTACCAACCAAGGATCACGAGCCCTATCTGCCCGAATGTTTGGTGCTTAAAGAATTTATTATTATACAGAACCAGTGTTGCCACAGCTGGGTAATTTTTACTAGATCTGGGTTTTTTGGCTTCCATCTGGGTATCTGGGAATTTTTTTTCAAAATCTGCATTAATCTGGGTATATTTGACAATTGGCATTTACAATGTTTGTATATTCCGTGCACTGAGCATTATATTTATATTATAATTAAATGTAAAAAATTATATGCTTTATATTTTTTTATTCCATTTAAATTTAATTCTTGTTTTTAACCACATCAATGACATTGTTTTTTACTCGTAGCAGTAGTTGTTGTTATTATAGTAGCAGTGGCAGTAGTTGTTGTTATTGTAGTAGCAGTGGCAGTAGTTGTTGTTATTGCAGTAGCAGTAGTTGTTGTAGTAGCAGTGGCAGTAGTTGTTGTTATTGTTGTAGCAGTGGCAGTAGTTGTTATTGTTGTAGTAGTAGTTGTTGTTAATATTGTAGTATTTGTTGTTGTTGGTGTTATTGTAGTAGTTATCAGCTATCTATTTCCTGTTATTCTGTTAATGGCTGTCATCTACAATACTCAGTCATTTTTGCGATGTGTTTGAAAGTATTCCTTTTAAATTTTAGACTTGAGCTGATAAACAACATATTGTTGTTTTGTCAAAAAATAATTAAAATTAAGATTATAAAATGAGCGATGATGAAGGTACGCTAGGTAGTTGTAGCAGCATGACGACACACACGCAACCGCGTAAAAATGTGAAGCCATGGTATCAGCAGGCTTTTTGTGAGGAATGGTTAACAGACAGCAAACTGAAGGATTAGATAAAGCCGGACTCTGGCAATCGCTATGCTGCGATTTGTACGGTCTGTTCCTGTACATTAACTAATGCCAACAAAACAGCTTTATTGACACATAAAAGCACACAGAAGCACAAGAAAAGCTTCGAAGCCAAAAGCAAAACTCTGAACATTAACAAGTTTTTCATCAAACCAAAAGAGCCCTGTCTCCAAGACAAAATTGCTAAAGCGGAAATACTGTTGTCGGCTTTCATGGCAGAACATAATACTCCGTTTTCGCAAGCTGATCAATTGATTGAATGTTGCGAGCAGATGTTTCCAGACAGCACAACTGCTAAAAAAAAATGTCACTGAAGCGCACCAAGGCTGCCTATGTGATGCAGTACGGGATTGATCATTTTGAGTGGCTTGAAGTTATAAACATTTGCAGAGATCATAAATTCCACGTTGTCAATTCATGCATATGATCTTGACGAAGGGGAAGTTGTTGACATGGATGCCGAGTCGCTGACAAGTGACAATTTTCCCCAGTAACAAGTTACAACTAACATTGTATATTTGATTTGAGGAACATGTTGTTAATGTAAATACTGTAAGTATGTTACTGTTAAAGTATGTTATTTTCAAGAGTTCATATTCTTCTTCTTTCTTCTTTGATCCTTAGCCGCGGACCATCAAAGCAGTCAGTGGCCATCACACCTAGTGGCGTCTTGTGAGGCAACAACAAATTGATTCCACTTTGCTCGGTCGGCGGCCATCCTTCGTACAGTGCCCAGGGACCTCAAGACGCAGCAATAGAGACCGCAGTCAGCGACTCATAGCTTGACTGCCTGCGTCAGGACCAGCGAACCAGAGCTGGTCAAGACCGTGCTCCACCTCCACGTGGTGGTCCTGGAAACAGTCTGCAGCAGTGCAGGCTGGCTGAGCGAGCACGGATCGCAATGGGAAGGCAAACCCGGTCCTAAAAAATGCCGTGCAGAAGTCGGATGTGTCGACCGAAAGGTGCAGATATCACAGCTACGTTGTAAACAGACACAACGCAACCACCGTCCTTTTCAGGGCGAACGAGGAAGAAGAAGAAGTACAGTGCCCCAACTCTGGTTCATTCTTTTATTGGGGTGTAAATAAAATCATTTTTATATAATTGTGAATTTTCGGTAATAAAAAATAAAATAAAAATGAAGAAATAAATAAAAATTGGTAGCACACAGATTATTTGTGCTAAAGTTGCACTATAAGATTGTGTAAGCATCGTCTATCCTGTGTATTTGAGGCATAAAATAATATGGGTATTTCTGGGTTATTTTAGACGGAAATCTGGGTTTATCTCTAGAACTTGAGTGGCAACCTTGCACATGACCTTATCAAAGATGCCATTTTGGCTTTCCTCGAAAACGTCAATTATGAACTCAACTTCCCTACCAGGATCACGCTAGCACAGTCAGTCCCCAATATTTATTTAAAGGTACGTGGCTTGATTTTTGGTGGTGTTGTAATCTTATGAAAGTACTTTGAGCCATATTTAGAACTGCTACTATTATTCTGATTTTCTTTTCTAATCCCTTTTCTCCGGTCGAATGAGAGTTGTAGATATGTTATTATTTTCCATGGAGAGTTGTGCCTATTCAATAACTAATAAAGTTCTTATGAATTAAACTAGGGGTTTCGGTTATATTTTAATGACGTGTTGCTGGTCGTCCAGTAAATAGCAATCCAAAGTTATTACAGTATATAACATTTGGGTAAAGGGGAAGAATAGTGGAACAAGGTCAGCCATTTTTGCCCGAACGTTATTCACGCGGATATGTGAGCCTTATCACTTTGACACAGTTTAAAACACCCACTATTAAACTAAACAAATTTCAACTAAAATGAACAAAAATTATCCATTTCAACATCTTGCAGGGTAATTTCCTAATACTCGTCTCCGATTGCTCAGCGGTGAATAGCTCGTCGCCGATCGCTCAGCAGTGAATAACTGTGTATAATGTGTAAAGTTTCGTACCAGTTAGGGTTAGGATTAAGGTTAACCATAACCTTAACACTAACTCTAAATGGTACGAAACTACAAATAGTGCAGCCTACACATATTCACTCCTGAGCGTTCGGTGACGAGTATTAGGAAATTTCAAATTCGATAATAAATCATTCTCACGAAATTTATGTTATGTGCAAACACACCCACCACACGCAAAATACAACACACGGAGTCACAAAATGGCGGCCTCCAGTTCATTATGCTTCTCTTCGGCTAAACTGGAAGCGCGCATGGAATTTCAGAACAAGACCCATCTCTCATGTTTTTGGATGTCAAAAACTGCAAATGCTTTTAAAATTGCACATGTAGAAGCGACAAAAATGCTGCTGCCTTTTGCAACAACAGACCTTTGTAAACAAGGATTGTCTACCCTTATGAACTTGAAAACAAGTAGGCCTAGGGCCTAGGCCTACATAAATCGGTTGGATCCCAAAGACATCATCCAAGTTGCTCTGAAATCAAAATACCCTGATATGGATGCTGTTTTATCAAATATGATTTTGGGTAATACCCAACAAAGTAGTCTGACCTCTGCTCTCGGAGCATCAGCTGATGTCTGCTGCACCACCCAGTCTATGACAGTTAAAAACAGTGGTTGATAAGGGGCATCCCTGCTCCACTCCATATTTTGGTTCAAAAGTTAGGTTACTCTACCCAACACTGCATGTGAAATTAGCATACAGTCTTTAAATGATGGAGACCATGCACTTAGGTATTCCATAAGCCTTCAGTGTTTTCCATAGGCTGTTCCTGTGTAAAAATGTTGAAATAACACAGAAAAACAAAGACATAATGACAACAGAAAGGAACCAATCAAAAGAGAGAGAATTACCTGAAAAACAAGTACCAGTAGATTCAGTAAGACAGGTAGAAGAAATCTTGATGTCCATGAAAAACATTCTTCTTCTTCTTCGTACACTCTCAGACGTCCACTTGAATGTTCTCAAAGAAAGCAGTAGTCAGTTTGAGGCTATTTGAATCCCCGTAAAGCTTTTCCACGAAAGGAGCTGGCGTCGGCCATATGCACTTTCTCTGTACCACATATAAGGGGCAACTTTGAAGCAGATGTTCAGCAGTCATTTTATCAGTGCCACAGTTACACTGATCGGTAGTTCCTGTCTTTAGCTTGTTGAATAGATGGTATCTCAATCTGTTGTGGCCAGTGCGGAGTCTGAAGATTACCACTTGTTCTCTTCTGTGGAGCTGGTAGTAAGCATCATTCTGTGTGTGCCCTGGATGTTCTACATTCCATTTGTTTCTGTAACTGATTCTGATAAAACTCTTTGCCTCCTCAAAAGTTATGCTTGCATCAGGCTGAGGTAGATGTGAACCTTCCCTTGCCACTCCGTCAGCCTCCCCATTGCCGGCGATGTCACAATGAGATGGGATCCATTGGATCACAATACTTTTGAATCGTTGACAAAGTTTGTGGAGCACTACTCTGAGATCATCCAGGTCTGTATTATTTTGGCTTTTCAACGATGCAATTACTGACTGTGCATCAGTAAAGAAAGCAACTTGTCTCTCTGACCGTTCTTCTGTCAATATAACCTCTGCTGCAGTTTTCAAGGCCTCTGCCTCTGCTCTGAAGTTGCTAAGGATGCTGCTAGATTGGCAAAACTGAACGAGGAAAATGAGGATTTACTAAAGAGGATGAGACAAAAACAAATCATAAGCAGTAGCAAAACACAAGACGAAAAACAGACACAAGCAGGCAAGTGGAAGGAAAATATGGAAAACTCCATTAAAGATTGCCAACATTTTATTGATTCCATAACCAACATAGCAAGAACATTCTGCTCGACATGCTCAATACTGGTGGAGTAGTTTTTATTGATAAATATTTAAATTTCTTCTTCAGTTTGGCCTTTTCTTGAATCATGAATCAAAGTGGCGAAACAATACAGATACAACAAGAACAAAATTATGAGGTACGTTTGTTTTTAATTTGGAAAAGGAAGGCATGGTTACATTTATTTAAAAGCTACAAGAGAGACGTTAACTTAACCAGATCTAATTGAATGGAGACAGTTTATATTAACTTTCAGCAGTTAAAGAGTTACTCTGGTTTTAGTTTTTTTGGGTTTCTTTTCACAGAAGCTGTTAATTATGTAGGGAAATTTCCATAGAAGCTGACACTGTGTAGGGAGATTAGATATCAGAAACTGTTAATTGTGTGGGGAGATTTCATGGAATTGTATAACTCTGCGAGATTTCAGTTGTACCCATTAACCTCTGTAGGGAGATTTCCAAAGAAGCTGTTAATTGTTTAATGAGATTTCTATCTTCTTCTTCTTCAATGCCTGGTGGCGTAGGTGATCATGTCTCCCCACAAATTCATCTACAGCATTTATCAATTCTGTTGTTGACTTCTTTCCATATGATGCCAAACTGTCCAGTATCTCCTGTCTTTGTTGTCATGATATATTCTAGCTTTCTTCTTATCACAACATGCCCAGAGAAAGTAGATTGCTTCTTTCTAACATGAGGAATAAACTTCCTTTGTGTACTGGCCTCTTTCAGGATATCCTCATTACTCTTATTAGATGTCCGTGGTATTTTTAACATATGCCCAGGTATTTAAATCTGTTGACCTGTTTTAAAACTGTTTCATTTACTTTGATAGTGCATTCTGAGGCAGCCAATTTATTTGATATTACCAGTCATACCCGGCCCAGCCCGGGTCCATGTCGGAATGAGTGCAAGTCGGGTTTGCTGCGAATCGTTTTAAGAAGGTTTAACTTGTTTTTATTTTTAATTTTACTGTTGCATTGAGGTGTGCTTCTAAGGGAAAAAGTTTAAGTAAGGGCTTCAAGGTAGACGATATTGGTATTACAGTCACTTGACGTGTAAGTATTCCAACGCAGGCGAATCATCAGGATTCTTGGTATACATATTTTCTCCTCGCTACCACAACCACCAGTCTGTTTTTTTAAATTTTTTATTCCAGGGATGAGATTTTTTAAAATCATAAAAAGTCAAAGCATTTAAAAACAGACGTAAATAAGAGAAAAAGTACATCCAATCTGCACCTATATACATCTATATATATACGAGGGGCATTCAGAAAGTAATGCACCACATCGGTTTTTCTCAGCTAATAATAAAGATAGAAGCATGAAATTTTGCACACTTCAAATATGGCATATGCCAATTGTGTGCACTAAATTGCACCGCAACCGCCCAAATAATACGGCTGTCCTAAACCGTTGAAATGGAGCGTGTTAGCAACATGCGTTATAAGCAGCGAATTGTGATAGAATATCTCGTTGCAGAGAAGGAAACTGTTGTGAACATTCACAAGCGTCTATGTGATGTGTATGGAAATTTTGCAGTCAACAGGAGTACAGTCAGTCGCTGGGTTCAGAGAAGCAAAGAATCAGGAAGTGGAGATACGGAGCTGCTTGATCGGCCTCGCTGTGGACGTCCTGCCACAGCCACCAACGCAGAAATGTTGAAATGCGCTGAGGGCATTATTCTTACTGATAGGCGAATCACTACTCAACAACTGGCCTTACAGCTGTCAGTCAGCATTGGTAGTGCAAATGCAGTTATAAAAACTCAGATTTTCTAAGGTTTGCGCAAGATGGGTTCCTCGAAGTCTCACAAATGACCACCGATTGCAAAGGAAAGCAATTTCTTCTGGTCATTTGTGAGACTTCGAGGAACCCATCTTGCGCAAAGCTTAGAAAATCTGAGTGTAGGGCCTACACTGAATATTATGAAAATTTATCGGAAATATATTGAAGAGCAAGATATAACCGGAAAGATAAAGACAGCGATTAAATTGCAACAAAGCAAAACAACAGCAATATTTAACAAAGTTATAAGTACTTAGCTTTTTTAAACAAAATGGCGTCGAAGTGTGGTGGCAAGCAAGCGTGGTCATTGATAACAGGTAACTTTAAAAATACATCATGTCACGCTGAAAACTGAAAGTGTTTGAGGCCGAATTCAAAGTTTTTGCCAAATTGTTATGTATAAAAGGATTTGATTGGTTGCTGGGAGAGACCTCAGTTTAAAAACGGACGCCGAGATTCCCGGAATTAAAAATTAAAAAATATGGGTTTAAAAAAAAACCTGGGCTAGAAAATATTTTCTGATTTTAAAAAACTTGGGTTGGAAAATATTTTTAGAATTAAAAAAAATATATATATATATATTTTTTTTTTTTTTGGGAGGGGGAGAAAAATCCGTACAACGGGTCTGTACGGCTGTACACTGCTAAAAGTATCAAAAATCCGTACATTGTACGAAAAATTCGTACAGGTTGACAGGTATGCTCTGAACTAAATTTCGTAAGTAGTTTTCTTTTCTCTGCGAGTTAAGTATTGTACTTTATTTCTTACTGTCCGATATTTAATGATATCCTTATTTTTATGCGCCCAATCTCTCTGCCTCATGGCATCAAGAACTTCTTGTGTGATCCTTGGAGATTTAATTTGACTTTTCACGCAAATTTCTTTAGTAAGCGCGTGCTTATTAAAAATACTTTAAAATTTCATTGTCCAATATGCGATGGTGTCGTCAGGATCAGGAAGTTGGAAAACGTTGGCGAGAGATGCAGTTTGAAAATCACTCAAAAATAATTCACGGTTGAAATTTTTAAGACTTATGTTCAAATAAAAATTAAATAACTAATTAAACATCACGAAGTTGCTATAGACGTGAGATTAATAGTACTAGTAAATAAATACACAACTCAACTAATTACAAACAATTCAGATAACTGAACTATGTAAAAATTGTAAGAAAACTGTCACAAAACAAGCGCACCCATCCACACTGTGAATGTTAACAACAAAGTTAAGCTGCACCAAGAGAATAGACGGGCAGGCAGACAGACATTGAGAACTAATAGATAAGCATTATCCGACAGTTACTGGTCCTATAGAGACGTCAACTTGTGAAGTGAACAGTCAAATCTATTTACCTTTTTATTTCCATCCATTCTGCAGTGAGCAGGAACCTGCCGTCCATTTTTTCTGTTCAATTTATAGCTAGTTTCCATTAGTGCCGTAGTTAAAGACTGATGACCAGGAATCTGTGACGACCAATATCATGTCTCAAGTTTCAATTTTTTTTTTTTAAACTCTGACTCTGGAACAACGCCCACAGCGTTGGTCAGATTTGACATCCGTGCTAAAACAACTCTCTGAGCATTGTTTTTAGTCTATCACAAATTAAAATTACGGCGCAGGGTGGAAAATAATTGCGGAGTCAAAGAGTTAAACCATGGTGTTTATTGCAACTGTTTTTAGAGCTTTTGCCTCAGCTTTAAAGTTGTGTAAGGATTTTTCATTGGCCACTAGTGGTGGTAGTAGTAGCCTACTCCAGTCATAACTAACTATGGGAATGCACCCCTGAGGTGATAGCCCTGAGTTTTTTTATATTTTATTAGTGTTCCTTTTGGTGTGTTCTTTTCTCTTGTGGGAGCTTCTTTTTACCCAATCTGAGCTGGCGCTGTAGGGAGCATCGCCAGTTAGTACGATCAGCAGCTTCATCCTCCCAGGTTGCTGGATTTATGTCCAGTGCCTTCATGTCTCACTTGCACTCATCTTGGAACCTCAGCTGCGCTCACTCGACTGTTCTTTTGCATCTGCCAGTTGCCTGTAGAAAATATCTTTGGGGATGCAACCATCTTCCATGCAGCAGACATGGCCAAGCCAGCATAGGCTGTACTGTCTAAGCAGAGTATACTTGCTCTGACGGCCAGCACATGACACCAGTTTGTTATTTTGTTCTTCCACAAAATACCAAGGATGGGGCGTAGACACCGTAGATGGAAGGTACTAGGACTTCTTTCTAGCTTAGCATAGGTTGCCCATGTCTTATTGCCATATAGAAGCGTGCTGATGGTGCAAGCATTATATACAGCAGCTTTGGTCTTCATTGTGAGTTTGGAGTTTCCTGAAATATGCATTGTGAGGTGGGAAAAGATGGCTGCAACTTTGCCTTGGGGGCTGTCAATTTATATGTCCAGAAAGAGTTTGTCATTGATGGTGGACCCCAGGTTTGTGGCCACTAAGATACATATTATTGTTCATGCTTTAATTGTGTACATAAGCCTCCATCCCCACTTTTTGTAGCTCTTGTTGCTGATCAATCTGTGTAAGTGTGAATCACTTCCATGGTTGGATACATTTTATTTACAATGTATTCCATAGCATGGGAGCCGCGGTAGCATAGTGGTTAGTGCACTGGTTTCCTAGCTCAGTGGTCTGTGGTTCGATCCCAAGATGACGTGTGATTTTTGTAGGCCGCAAACAACTTCTGGGTCGACCCAGCCCCAATTGGGTACCAGGGCAACTCTGGGAAGGTTAAGGCGGCCGGCCGGCGTGATGCTGATCACATCATCCCAAGTGTGCCGATGGTCAAGAAAATATGGGCCTAACACCAAATTCCCAATATGCCTCAATGGGTGTGTAACGGGATCCTTTTTTTTTCAATAGCTATATGCTTCATTTCTACCTGTCTGCAGCTATTTGGCTACCCTTTTTTATCATCATTTCTGATATGTTGTCAATAAACTCTGGAAATCTTGTTCGCCTCCATGGTGGTAAGGTGCTGTTTGTCGTTAGGGAATCTGTGCAAGGTATGGTATTATGGGGGCAAGTTATTTTGTTTGTTGTGCAAAGCTGCTTTCCGGAGTCTACCCCAACCATATCCCTTTCAGTATGTCATTCATTTGGTGGTTCGGGAGTCCTTTAAATTGTTTTGCATACTGTAGTACTCTGTAGTTTCTTCTGCTGGCTATGAATTGTAGTTTCGTTATCTTGTTCATTTAATTTATTGGGGTTGATTTCATTGCCCCAGTAATGATTCTGTCTTAGTTTTTTTTTTTTTTCTGTTGGTGGTATTTACATATTTGATTTTTCCATGTTCTGATGCCCTACAGATTATTCCAAGGTATCTGAGATCCTTGTATTTGGGCATTTCATGTCCATTCAGTCTGATTTTATTTGCTCCTTGGCTGAGAGTGTGAAAAGTGTTTGTTTTTTTCATTTATAATTAATAGCCATTCTTGTGCCCACTGTTGGTTTTTGTAATTACTTCTGCAACTTACTGTTTTGAAATCTTCTGCTACACGTAGTACAAGATCATCTGTGCATAGTGAGCTGTGGACCTTTTTGAGTATTAAATCCACAATGCCACCGTACTGACAAAAAACAGTGTAGGTGACATTACAATTCCTTGGGTTGCTCCTTGTTCTAATTTTATTCTATGGCTAAGATGTTGTTGTTTAGCATTATGGAATGCCTTTTCTGAATGAAATGGTTAATCTATTTGTACATCTGTCCAGACTCCATATTTGAGTAGTTCTGGCTTGATCACAGATATCTACACTTTATCAGAAGCCTTCTCTGTCAGTGTGTGCTTCTTTTCCTACTGGGGCAGTTGAACATTTAACAAGACTTTTAATCTGTCTCATAATAAATGTAATAATTTGTAACATATAAATATAAAAAAAAACGTACCTCATTATCCAGCTCTTAAGAGCTTTATTTGCGGTTTATTTTCAAACTGTTTCATCTTGGCAACGTTTTGGAGCATATTTACTCTTGGGATATGAATAGCCTGAGTTCACAGACGTGTAAAAGAAAAGTTAAATTGTTGTAATCTTTTAAATATGAATTCTTTCTTGTTTTTTTTCCCCCACAAGAAATAATTAATTTGATTTTTCTGTGAAATTCACAATCAACGATAAAAAATCTTTTATTTGAAAAACAATTTAGGTATTTGACAAAGAATTTAGGCATTTAACAATGATCATGATTGTCACGAGACAGATTTCGTAAGCATCTTGCTGTATAGTATTTGGTGTATAAACTGGACTGACACTCAAGACAGTACGTTCGCAAATGAATAACTTGACAGAAGTCTGGGTCACAGTTCCATACATATAATCTCAACAGCATAGTCCTGGACATCAGTAACAATAGTACAAAATACTTGCATTATTAGAATATGTAGTACAATCATCCTAACGTACTGGTAGCAACTGCATTCAATGTAAGTGCGACATTCACTCCTCGCACATATATCTCTATCTCTGGTCTAATCACCAGGCATCCAAGTTCCTCCAGAACTTCACAGCGCGAGAAAACTACAACGCGCTTATAGTGTCGATACACACACGCTTTCTATCAAAGCTCCTATTAGGCTTCCAAACACTGGAACAGCCAGGGTCTTATAACGTAGACCTCCTATTGGCGCGGGAAAGCAAACAACACGCCTTCAAACAATAACATATAATGGTCTTACCATAGACCTCCTTCTGACACCGGAAAACAACGTGCCTTTTAATCCATCCACTTCCAAGTGCGGGACAGAACACAACGCGCTGGTAAATAACAATATATAAAGGCCTTATAAATACAATTTACGCGGAACATCATTGCGTCACATCCAATATGTCATAATCAAAATCACACACTATTCACATACTCTAGAATACACCGACCGTCTCCCACGACGGATGGCCACAGACTCCCATAACATCTCAGTATACTTCTCTGACAAGTGTGCTAACTACATTCACTTCGCACGCTTTTCTCATGTGCCCATAAACCTCGATTCACACATGAACGCCCCCGAGTATTCTTCAACCATGCTACGTGCTTCTAAACAGTGAACTTGTTTAAATGTAACATTTACTGATTGGACTTGCTTGTGTGTCTTTGTGTGGCTGGGGTCTGTGAGGCTGCTGGACGGAAGAAGAAGAAGAAGATAGATATGCATAGTAAGTTATTGAACAGAATCATTCTGCATAAAAACACTACAGTTCCTCCCCAGCAAGTTACGAGCAGGAATCAAATCTGATGGATGAACGACATCTCCTTTCTGATCGCCTTGGGGGACTGGAACAACTACTGACCTGTCTTATGTAATCTGCTCCAGAACAGTAAGTATCTAAGCGTGGTGCTGTTTTGTTGACTTGTTCCAAGATGGCTCAGTTTAGCAGAAAGTCATCATAAGTATATCAGAGGCTCTGCAGTGCTTAAAAATACTTCTTGGCCTCATCTGATTCTGAAGCCACGTAACAGTCTGGTGACTATCCGTGGGAACAAGGTACATCATTCTTCCCATTGTGGGTAGGACTTGTCCGTGCAACCAGGGATCACCCTTTGTTGAAAAATTCTTGACGAACACAGAATCTCTACTGTGGAACATAGATACCTTATTTCCACTGGACCTATTTGTCTGTGTTGTCTGGGGCATTATCTGTGATAACTGTATCCTTGGTTGATGGCCATACAGTAATTCTGCAGGTGATTTGCCTGAGACTGCGCTTGGTGTTGTCATGTACACGAAAAGCAATTCATCAGCGCACTGTACTGAGTGCATCCCCTCTATCAAATCTTTGTCACAGCTGACTTGAAAATATGAACAATACTTCCCAGACCTAAGGGTCTTTTTTATTTGGACATGCGCCCTAATATAACCGACTAGGTTGAACGGGACGCGCCTCGCCAAATCAAGCCAAATATTTTTACATTTAAAAAAAAAGTACGAACAAAGAGTTCTGCTTCGCCATTGGATGCTGGATGGAATTGCGCTGTTGTGAGGTGTTCGATTCCGTGTGGTGCATAGAATCTATGGAACTGATGAGAAATGAACTGCGTTCCACTGTCAGATACAATGGTATTTGAAAAACCTTTGTTAAGGAAGATTTTGCTGAGTGCATGTATGGTTGCATCTGTTGTAATCACCGCCAGATTAAGGCCAACTGATGCCCAACTTGTAATAGATTTCATGATGTTCGCATACTTGGAGTATGTGTCTATGACAATCAGCCACTGTTCATCCGTGAATGGACCAGCAAAGTCCACATGTATCCTTTCCCATGGGTGTTCGGTATCAGAACATGACTGGTAATGCTGCAGTAGGCTAGTTTGATTAAATTTACATGCATCACAACCAGTCGTTAAAGCTTGGATGTCCACAATGATACTTGGCCACCAGCAGTGTCGCCGTGCCAACTGCTTTATCCTGACAACTCCAAAATGACTCTGATGCAACAATTGAAGAAATTTCTTATGAAGAGATGCAGGAGTATGCCAGTGTTAACCAAAATGATCATGCGATGATAAAAATATGCTTTGATATCAGTGTCCTTTCAAGACTGAGATTCGTGTCATCTTTGTAAAACCTACTTCTTCTTCTTTGATCCTTGGCTGCAGACTGTCAAAGTGGTCAGTGGCCATCATGCCTGGTGGCGTTTTAATACATACTGTCGAACTCTATTGAGTAACTTATCTTTGGTTGTTTCATTTTCAACGAGTTGTGAGTCCAAAGGGATGTCTGCTATAGAACTTTCATTCTCCATAGTTACAAAAAAATCAGGAAGCTTCTGACTTGTCAAACCCTGTATCTGCTTCCATTGGAAATCTGGGAAGAAAATCCGTGTTAGTGTATTTTGCTGTGAGCCTGTATTTTATCACAAAGTTATAACACATAGAAGAATAGTCCATCGCTGTAAGTGGTGCACAGTTAAAACAGGTAATTTATGATCTTGAGAAAATATTGCCAACAAGGGTTTGTGGTCTGTCTGAAGTTCAAAGGGTCTTGAGAGTCCGTACAGGCATTGGTGAAATTTCTTTACACCAAAAATAATAGACAGTCTTTCTTGTTCAATTTGACTGGTTTCTTTCAGTCTGAGTCGTCATCATCTTTGATGCAAATGCAATACATTTTTCTGACCCATCTTGGTATCAGTGTGACAGAACTGCTCCAATGCCATAAGATTATTCATCTGCTGCAAGAATATCGGAAGATTTGGACACTTGAAAAGCCTCTTCTTGAGCTTTGGACCAAGAAAACAGAGTGTCCTTTTTCCTTAACCTGTTAAGGGGTGCATATAGCTAAGAACAATTAGCAATATATTTATGGTAATAATTTTTTTCCAAGAAAAGATTCTATGAGATTTTTTGGGTCTAGGTCAGCGGTTTTCAACCTTTGAGTCCATAGCTCCCCTGATCAACTTCATTCTTTCTGCGGCTACCCTGTGGGATAACTGGTTAAAAACTCTAGCGATGTTTCAACATTTAGCCTACCCTTTTTTGAGCAGGAGAGCTTTAGAAAGGCGTTTAAACAATGTAATTAAAAAAATGCAATTGGACAATCTGTGAAAAAATTATACGTACTAGGAAAAATATACACAAAATGCACTTTGAAAACCCTTACTATAAAAAAAAAACAGCACAGATAAAGTAGTTTATTTCTAAGGTTTTTATTTTTGTCTGAAAATCATTCACTGATATACTGCACTCATGATTTAATCTCCATGACAAAAAACGTGTATAGTAAAACTAAAACAAAAATATGATGAATAAAGTACCTGTGGTAATATGAGAGGTTATTGGTGTTAATCAACTAAGTGTAAACAGAGTGAGGTCAAGCTGTGTAAGTCCCTGAGTCTAATTGTTGATGATGTTGTATTCTCAGGGTACCTATCCGCTACCTCTCTGAAATCTCACTCTGGGAAATATTATCTGGGTATGTTATATGGCTACGCATCCAGGGTAATGTAGGTATAGTGATGTGTCAATAAAACAAACACAACTGTAACTCAATATAATTGAATTAAGTAAGACTGTGTGTAAATGTATATAATTATATTACAATTTTTAATATTCCTGAACCTCAATTTTCTGGAACAGGAATTTTCAACTCAAAAGAAATGTTTCTTTATTTACAGGTTTTCAATAAATAGGGTGGACATCCTGTCCATAAAATGATAAGTCTAAAATATCAATAGGTTTGTACTCCCTACTGGAATATGTTAACACTGGATAAGAATTATGTCAATGATTTGAAGGTTTGTGTGTTTCATCATGCCCCCCCCCCCTTTAATTTCTTGTATTTGGGTGGAATGATAAGGATGAGTCCTCAAGTGCCAATTTTAATGGACTTATCTTAAAAGCCTGTCTGTGGTGGTGGCTTGAGAATCTTCAAGAACAACAAGTAATTCAGAGTTCCCCTGAATGCTGATGTGGCAGGAAGCTTGCAGTTATAAAAGAAGCTCTCTCTGTGCCCACAGGTTCTGAATTTCCAGGGGGTATATAACTTTACAATTTGGCAATTCAACCCTGAAATAAGAAGGTTATGTTCCCCTCTTTATATCATATCTATAATATCATTCCACAATTTTATTAATAATACATTCAAAAGGAGGGTCAGCTACGCGTGCCAACCAATTGCACCAAACCCTATTTTTGTTTGACCATTTTTCTTCCAGTGTTTTCATACTGTTCCCATATGGCTGCAACGCCACTGACCCCTTAAGCATTGATTTTCTTCCATAGAATCAAATGGGGTATACAATGTTCTTCTTGTGACCTGTTAAATATTTTGTACAAACATCCTATGTAGATTTTCATGTGTTATTTGAACACTAATGCACTGCAGAAAACTGCTAGTAGCTTCTGATCTTACAGTCGTAAGATTTTTATGGCATTATTCAAACATTTTTACACATTTTATTTCACTTTCCCAATAAATATGCTTTAGGCACATTCCTACTGGGTTGTCGTAATCTCTTCCAATAGGCAATGTCAAACAACACAAAATTATGGCGCACTATCTGTGTGGCCTGTACATGCTAATGAAATATCAATAAACTTAGTTATCTTACCGCAAGTAAAAAATAAATTACACAATCACAAGATTGACTGGCGGTTAATGGTTCAAGTTCAGACCGCTATCGTCCAGACGGCAAAGGTATTCAACATCAATGCTTTGCATCTGCTCTCAATCTGTCTGTGTGTCAGTTTTTCTCAAATTGCGCACTATGCCGGCAGATTGTTAATTTTATCGCCCCATCCTAAACTACAATTAACCAATCAGAAACGCGTTAAGAAAATTTAACTTTTCAGAAGGCTATCAAATTGAGCAGTTCAGAAGTGTGTTTGTTCGTCTGTCTCAATTTTATTTATACAATATCTTTGTTATTAATGGGTCGATTTTTAATATTGAAAGTGATTATTAAACAGACAACTGTCCTCTATCTTCCTATATAGGTTTCTTTTAATTATTTGTCCCCGTTTTCATATGTGTAATTTTTAAGTAATTATTTGCTCCTTTCACTGAACTAAAATATTAGTAAAATAAATGTTTCTAAGGCCCGATAATTTATTATAAGGGAAATTCTTATGGTATTATATTTAACAATATTAACGCTACAATTCAAGACATCCATTTTATTTAAACTCTCTTTATTTATAAAGAAATACATTATCTAAGTTCTTCCAAACACACCGATTAGGCTTGCTTTCCATTTTAAACAACCTCCCCTCTCCCCTATACAACGAGGTAACAATTTGGTTAGTTGCCAAACTTTACGGCGTTCGTTCATAAATATTTGGGAAGGGTGGAGCGTGTGTGTGGTTGGGGGTGAGACTTTTACGCTTGGTGTTAGAAAATTCAAATCTTTATTTAAATGTTGGCGGTTTGATTTGACGGTGGCCTTGAGACAAATTTCAAATGCTGTGGTTATTAATAGATTTTAAGAGTACGTTAATTAATTTTCTAGCGGTTGATTTGCCGTGGCCTTCAGGCCAAGGTCAAACATGGAAATTATTTATAGATTTTTTAACGGGGTAGTAGAAAATTCAGATTATTTTGTCCAATTTTTAGCGGTAGGATTGACCTTGCCCTTGACAAATTTCAAACATAGTAGTAGTGGGTTATAGTTTGTAAATTTACGTTAACTAGATTTTTGAATTGGGGAAATTTGAGCGGGGTGTCACACAGAGTACTTTACTACATATCTCCCCTGTTAAAAAAGCCTGCGCCACTAGTGCAGCTTTATTATCTGTGTTACAATCTCGATCAAATTGTGTCAACTTGACTCTACTCTGCTTTAGTATGATCCTGGATTACTGCTGGTGGGTCATTCAAAGTAGGCACTACTCAAGAAATCTGCCTCAAACCTCTGCAATCCAACTATCCATTGCAGGTTATGTTAATAAGCAGCTGCAGGTGCTACTGCCTGTCCCATGCTGATTATCAATCAATATTCACCATTAATCTTCTCTGCGTCTGTCCCATGACATGTCCAGAGGTTTTTAGATGTTCCTCAAGGTTGCAATATTTATGAGGAGGAGATCTATAAATTTGGTGATAACAGAGTTATGTAGGGGGTCCAGTAATTTCCTCATCAGCCTGGATAAAACACTCGGAGTATCCTCAATCCAAAAAGCAACATATGAATTCAATGTGCCCCTCCGATGTTCACAGCCATCAATTGGTCTGAGCTCAGGCTTGAATGGAATTTGGAATTACCCTTTTTCTATTTATGTATTACTCTTTAATCTGCCATTCAGGTAAAGGCCATATTCACCAGCTGTTTTCTTAGCCCAACGGCAATTGGTGATATAATATATAATATGGGGAAATGAGTTTTTCTGCACCAGAAATCAATTCTCCCTTTATCATTTGCTATAATATGTGATCTCAATCCAATGTCCGTACAATACTTCCCATTTGGACTGTATAGGGTCGGTCAACTACCACTGTCACCGATGTCCTTATAATGCTAAGTTAATAGCATTATGCTGAGGTGAGCTTGACATTAGGCAAACTGCCCAAACGCCCGCTCCCAACTCTACTGGGAGAATCCCTCAGTTTCGTTTTCAAATGTGGCGGACTATCTACTCTATTTTTATCCAGTTCCAAGAATCCTGATCCAATTTGGGCCGGGGTGGACTGGTCTGTATGTTCTCTTCGTACCATACATAGTGTTGCCAGTGTTACTGGTCTATGGGAAGACTGGGTGTGAGAAGGAGCATGCCTATTCACTATGTCTACCTTATCATGTTTATTTTTATTTGTAGGCCTATGTTCTCCACAATGCTTTTCTAGCATTTGATTATTATTTTCTTTCCACCGTGTGGAATGTACCTTGCTACACTGGTCACGGGAATTAATAAACTGATAAATGTCGTCAGCTACACCTGGCCAGAAAAATCTCACGGATGTCCTTTGACGGGTGGTACCAATCTTCATATGTCAACCGTCTGGTACAACATGTGCATGTGCCATAACTTTGTCCCTATACTCCAATGGCAGTACTAGCTGTCTATATCCTTTGGGTCCTGCTCCAGCTTTCCTGTAGAGCAGTCCCTCCTTCAAATAAAATTGTCCTTTTCTGGGGTTGTTATGGCTATTTGGCAATTTGCCAAAGCAAGGTTTTAATGTTTTGTCCTTTGCCTGGGCCTTTCTCATCTGTTTAGGATGAATATTGAGTGGTGGTTCCTCCTCCATACTAGGGGTCGACCTGACCTGAAGCGTTGCCATTACCACAGGTTTTATAGGGCTCCCTAGAAAAACAAATCTTTTTCCTAACACCAGTGGGTAATTAGGATCCTTACACACTGCTGCTTTAATCACTCCTTCCACGTACCTAGTTTTGACATTTATCCTGGCTACGGGAAGTGTCATGGTGACTGTATCCTTTAATGCCCCTTGTATCTCCACTTTGTCTGTGGTATACTGGTCAGGGTGCACCAGGGTTGCACTCACAACTGAGTCATATTCCAATCCTGAATCGTAAAGGCACTTGACTCTCGTACCATTACATACTACTTCTTCACAGATGGGGGGATGATGAAGTTCTGTCTGACAGTCTGTCAGTTTCTTCCTTCCCTTGTCCACTGTTATCATGCATGCAGCGTGATATGGAGGAACTTTCCTACCACATTCAATTGTATTATGATTATGCATCCTACATATTTTACACCATTTTCCTTCTGGTCTGTAGGGTTTCCTATCATTTACATGCGGGTTTCTGTCTCTATGGTCAAATCTTGGCCTATCATAGTTTGGTTTAAATCGATTATCTTGATCTCTAGTATTATAATCATCTTGGTCTTATGGGGTTCTATTATTATCTGACTGTTTCTTTCTAATGCCAGCTACTTCTTTCTGTGATGCCTGATATCTCTCAGCAACATTGAGAACCTCCCCCAACCTCTCTGCACCTTGTTTCATGAGAAATTTTCTCAGGTCTGGAGCCATGTACTCTCTCAGTTGCTCTATCATAATCATTTCCTTCAAATCTTGGGTTTTCCCCAGAGCAGTCCATTTCTCCAAATAGGTTTCCAATCTGGCAGAGAATTGGTGGTAGGTCTCCCCAGACAGTAGCTTAGCATTCCTAAATCTATTTCTATAAAATACCCCATTCTTCTCATACCCAATTAATAAAGCCTGTTTTAAAATGTCATAATCTTCCTGATCCTCTCTGCTCAACTTTGAGAACACTTCATAAGATGTTCCCCTAAGCCCTTGGGATAATTTTAAACTCCATTTCTCCTTCTCTAACCCATAATTAGTAGCTAATCTTTCAAATCTGTTTAAGAATGACTCAATGTCATCCTCTTTCTCCACAAAAGGATCTAAATGGAAGTTCATGGCTAAATTGGAGGCCCACTGACTGGTAGTAGTATCAGATGCAGATGGGCTGTTACAATTTTCTGGAGCATGGCCTTGAAGTTCCAGTTCTCTTAGTCGTAATTCATGTTCCCTTTGCAATCGTTTGTCTTCTTTCTCAGCCTCCAATTTCTTTTCCTCTAACTGTAACCTTTTGATTTCAGCCTCCATATCAGCCTCCAATTTCTTAGCCTCCCTATCAGCTTCTAATTGTAATCTTTTCTCTTCCCTATCAGCTTCTAATTGTAATCTTTTTTCCTCTGCTAATCTCCTATCTTCCCTTTCAATAAATTTGTCACACTCTGAGGTTACATACTGAATCAGAACTTGCCCCTCCATACCCATTTCTTTTGCCGTCTGCACAGCAGCAGATCTGAACTTGGCCAAGTCTGCCATCTTTTCTTTTATACAAATTTTATGAATCTTACAATATAAATTACCAAATATGACTAAATTAGTTAACTATAGGCACTGACAACTCATCCAATTTCCACAACTGATACATTTTAATAATTTTTATGACAATGGGGATACCCTGGGTTTATGGTGGTAATATACTAATCCCGGACAGGACCCCAATATGTGGTAATATGAGAGGTTATTGGTGTTACTCAACTAAGTGTAAACAGAGTGAGGTCAAGCTGTGTAAGTCCCTGAGTCTAATTGTTGATGATGTTGTATTCTCAGGGTACCTATCCGCTACCTCTCTGAGATCTCACTCTGGGAAATATTTTCTGGGTATGTTATATGGCTACGTGTCTAGGGTAATGTAGGTATAGTGATGTGTCAATAAAACAAACACAACTGTAACTCAATATAATTGAATTAAGTAAGACTGTGTGTAAATTTATATAATTATATTACAATTTTTAATATTCCTGAACCTCAATTTTCTGGAACAGGAATTTTCAACTCAAAAGAAATGTTTCTTTATTTACAAGTTTTCAATAAATAGGGTGGACATCCTGTCCATAAAATGTTAAGTCTAAAATATCAATAGGTTTGTACTCCCTACTGGAATATGTTAACACTGGATAAGAATTCTGTCAATGATTTGAAGGTTTGTGTGTTTCATCATGCCCCCCTTTAATTTCTTGTATTTGGGTGGAATGATAAGGATGAGTCCTCAAATGCCAATTTTAATGGACTTATCTTAAAAGCCTGTCTGTGGTGGTGGCTTGAGAATCTTCAAGAACAACAAGTAATTCAGAGTTCCCCTGAATGCTGATGTGGCAGGAAGCTTGCAGTTATAAAAGAAGCTCTCTCTGTGCCCACATGTTCTGAATTTCCAGGGGGTATATCACTTTTCAATTTGGCAATTCAACCTTGAAATAAGAAGGTTATGTTCCCCTCTTTATATCATATCTATAATATCATTCCACAATTTTATTAATAATACATTCAAAAGGCGGGTCAGCTACGCGTGCCAACCAATTGCACCAAACCCTATTTATGTTTGACCATTTTTCTTCCAGTGTTTTCATACTGTTCCCATATGGCTGCAACGCCACTGACCCCTTAAGCATTGATTTTCTTCCATAGAATCAGATGGGGTATACAATGTTCTTCTTGTGACCTGTTAAATATTTTGTACAAACATCCTATGTAGGTTGTCATGTGTTATTTGAACACTAATGCACTGCAGAAAACTGCTAGTAGCTTCTGGACTTACAGTCGTAAGATTTTTATGGCATTATTCAAACATTTTTACACATTTTATTTCACTTTTCCAATAAATCTGCTTTAGGCACGTTCCTACTGGGTTGTCGTAATCTCTTCCAATAGGCAATGTCGAACAACACAAAATTATGGCGCACTATCTGTGTGGCCTGTACATGCTAATGAAATATCAATAAACTTAGTTATCTTACCGCAAGTAAAGAATAAATCACACAATCACAAGATTGACTAGCGGTTAATGGTTCAAGTTCAGACCGCATAGTCCAGATGGCAAAGGCTATCAACATCAATGCTTTGCATCTGCTCTCAATCTGTCTGTTTGTCAGTTTTTCTCAAATGGCGCACTATGCCGGCAGATTGTTAATGTTATCACCCCATCCTAAACTAAAATTAACCAATCAGAAACGCGTTAAGAAAATTTAACTTTTTAGAAGGCTATCAAATTGAGCAGTTCAGAAGTGTGTTTGTTCGTCTGTCTCAATTTTATTTATACAATATCTTTGTTATTAATGGGTCGATTTTTAATATTGAAAGTGATTATTAAACAGACAACTGTCCTCTATCTTCCTATATAGGTTTCTTTTAATTATTTGTCCCCGTTTTCATATGTGTAATTTTTAAGTAATTATTTGCTCCTTTCACTGAACTAAAATATTAGTAAAATAAATGTTTCTAAGACCAGATAATTTATTATAAGGGAAATTCTTATGGTATTATATTTAACAATATTAACGCTACAATTCAAGACATCCCTTTTATTTAAACTCTCTTTATTTATAAAGAAATACATTATCTAAGTTCTTCCAAACACACCGATTAGGCTTGCTTTCCATTTTAAACAACCACCCCTCTTCCCTATACAACGAGGTAACAATTTGGTTAGTTGCCAAACTTTACGGCCTTCGTTCATAAATATTTGGGAAGGGTGGAGCGTGTGTGTGGTTGGGGGTGGGACTTTTACGCTTGGTGTTAGAAAATTCAAATCTTTATTTAAATGTTGGCGGTTTGATTTGACGGTGGCCTTGAGACAAATTTCAAATGCTGTGGTTAATAATAGATATTAAGAGTACGTTAGTTAATTTTCTAGCGGTTGATTTGCCGTGGCCTTCAGACCAAGGTCAAACATGGAAATTATTTATAGATTTTTTAACGGGGTAGTAGAAAATTCAAATTATTTTGTCCAATTTTTAGCGGTAGGTTTGACTTTGCCCTTGACAAATTTTAAACATAGTAGTAGTGGGTTATAGGTTGTAAATTTACGTTAACTAGATTTTTGAATCGGGGAAATTTGAGCGGGGTGTCACACAGAGTACTTTACTACAGTACCATTCACCTCAGTGTGAAACTTGAGCTTTCTTGTTGTTACACATCTTGTCAAATCTTGGCACCAATTGAGATACAGCTACCCTCATTTCCAGCTCCACATCAAGTCTTGATCTGAACTTGGTTTTTATGACAGCCTCTGCTGAAAACCCAGCCTCGCAGAGATAGGAGGTTGCAAAAGGAATTAATATCTTCAGTGCTGTCTTGCTGAAGCTTGGGAACTCCGGTTTTACTGAATACCAAAATTTTAGCAATACCATGGATGGAAAATTCGCTTGTAGTGAAGAGTCTGTTGAAAGTTCTATCAATTCTTCCTCTTCTGCAGTACTGAAGTCCAAAGGAGCATCACTACTGAAGGGATTTTGAACCCACTGAAACCTGTCACAGTTTTCAGGAAAATATTTTTCAAAATGAACACTGAGTTGAGATAAGTGTCCTTGAATTACTTACTTACTTACTTAGTCGTTCCCCTTCTACCGTGAGGTGTAGAGGTTTGGAAGAGAGAGCGCCAGACCATTCTATCAGCTGTCTTCTTCCTGGCCTGGTTCCATTCTAGTCCTCGGTCCTTCAAAGATTGTCTAATGTTGTCCTCCCAGCGGACTCTGGGTCGTCCTGGAGGTCTGGATCCCTGGCTCTTTGTTTCCCATGCTTGTCGTGGTAGCCGATCTTCTCCCATTCTGCAGATGTGGCCAAACCATCTTAGTTGGGACTGTTCTATTTGGGTCTGCAGCGGATGGGATTTTAGGCCTTGACGGATCGTCTGGTTGCGGACCATGTCTCTTCTTGTTACTTCAACCACTATCCTCAGATACCTCATTTCTGAGGTTTGGATCTGGCTTTTGTGGGTTGTAGTCATTGCCCACGACTCGCATCCATATGTCAAGACTGGGACATAGGTGGAGCGGTATACAGCCATCTTCGTTTTCTTGCCAACCTCTTTCTTGCTGAGGAATCCACGATTTATGGCCTGAAAAAGTCCTTGAATTATAGAAACAATATCTGCACTAAAATCTATTTCATTGTCTGATGTTTGTTCTTTCATTGGACTCAGCTTTCTAGAAAATTATTCTCTTGTTTGCCCACGGCATTCTTATGAACACCTTCTAAATGGCGCTTCAATTTGCCAGGCAGCATGCATTCGACAGAGAGTACTTTGAAACACAAAACACAATGTGGACGCTCTTCATTGTTCACAAGAGTGCAAGTGAAACCAAAATCTAAGTAACCTTCGTCGTATTTTCTATACTTACGTTTCCTTTCCTCATTACAACTTTCCGTGTCATCCCCAACAAGTTCTCGCTTTTTACTAACACTTGCCAAATTAAAAACTCATTTCCATAGTTTATATCAAACTCACAACACAATCAAAAACGTTTGAAAACAGAAAATCATCGTGTTACCTACTATGGTCGCGCGAGGAGAATGCGCGGAAAGTTGATAGGTGGGTCGGGGGAGCTGGTCTAGGTAGTTGCTTGATAGCTGCAATACCTGACTCTGAGGGATGTAAACCATCAGCTGAAATGGTGTTGCCTAGGTACTCAACTTCTGACTTGAAAAAATTCACATCTGGACTGGTTACATCTGAGTCCATTTTGTTCAAGGCGTCTGAATGATTCTTCTAGCGTTTGAAGAGGTTCCTTGTCAGATTTACCAGTTTGAACTTTGTCTTTGTTAGGTATTGGAATCAGTATGGCATCTTTCCATGCCTGTGGTACTATTCCTCTTTTCCAGCTGAATTTCTTCTTCTTCTTCGTTCACCCTCAGATGTCAACTTGAATAAGTTCAAAGAAAGCAGTGGTCAGCCTGAGGCTGTTGATATCTCCGTAGATTTTCTCCAGGAATGGTACTGGTGATGGCCATATGCGTTTTCTTTGTTCATCAAATGTTGGGCACCTTTGAAGCAGATGTTCGGCAGTCATTTTATCAGTGCCACAGTCACACTCATCAGTAGTTCCTGTCGCAGTTATAGTTCATGGTGCACTCAAATTGTCGGAGGATGAGAACCCACTTGTCGCATAAAGAGTTTTACTTGTATAGTTATGATATAAGTAAGGAAAATGTGTAGAAAGCACATCGACCTTTATACACTAGTTTTCACAGATGTGAGCTAGTGTTGGGGGAAAGAGTTAACAGAAGGGCACAGGTTGGTGTCAGTGATTCTCTCACCTTTTAGACTACAAACTCTTGTATTTTTCTGGCGACGACTAACTCTTTCTTACTCAAATCTTTTTGAAGATGAACTAGTAGTAACAAGTAATACAAAGAGGGTTGAGTATGTTTTTCTGAACAGAACATACAATCTACTAAGTCAAACTCAGAATGATGGTGAGTTACAGAATGTACATAATTACTTTAATTACAGTAGAAAATAAAATCAATGTTGACATGTACTTTGAAAAAAGGAAATACTAGGAAATGTAAAAACAGACAGTTATGATATTACTTATTCAAGGATTTAGAATACTGTCAGTGTCTTTGGTTCAGATAAGAATAAGAGGATATTTTCCTCACTGACGAAAGTTTATTCCTAGGGTATTTCGTGAAAAAAGTGAATTCTGACTTTGGTCTGGGTTTTACGTAGACTTATCTGCATGGACATCTCCTGGGCGTCTCAGTAGGTAGGGATTACCAACTGGAGAATTTGATTCAGTGGGGCTACAGTCCAAGAGATGACTAGGCTGTTCGTTAACCTGGTTGTGAAGTTGCGTTATGATGTTCAGGTGCTGACGAGGTGTTGAATGCTTAAAGCTGTAGACTGCTCATGTACTGTAGACTGCTCAGGGTTGCTGACTTGTGAACACCGCTAGGTTTGAGACGTAAGCACTAGTTCTCTCTGTAGCATAGAGCAACTAGGCGGTTTAATCGCAACAATTTACAGCAATCAAAATCCAGAAACTGGCTAGGATTCTGCAACTGGGCTGTGGAAGACAATACAAGCAATCAATCTTCTGTTTGTTTTACAGATATATTAACTACAGCCCCTCAGGATATTTCGTCTCAGAATGGTGCCTAATAATATATTTACCTGAAACCGTAACGTCAGTCTTCCTTAAAGGCGACTGTCCTTTTGTTTACAAATTCCTGTCTAGCAGTAGTCTCACAATCAGGTCGGGTCAGTCAGGTCAGCCTTTGTTATAAGCAGACGCCTGGCCGTGGGCGTCCATGCGTGACTGCATTGGAGGAATGATAATTCATTCACTCGTCCATTGAACAACATGGTTCTTCTCTCGTTCACAACAGTTTTTTTTCATCACATTCCCAAAATCATTAGAATGTAGTACTTTCAGATACCAGCCAGTACTTACATCATTATAATGCACCAATAACATTCAAAATACATAAATGCAAAATAGCTATCACTCTAATGTAAAGAAATAAAACCACAATATTAAGTATTTCACACTTTACATCCATTAACTAATCCCTTGATATTAGAGTTAGCTAATTAAGCGAATACTGAGAGGTTGCTTACCGCTCAGGTCTTTATCCGCAGCTTAAGTACTAGAATTTGAGTAGCGTTACTCTCAATCACATATACTGTAGGTATGAGGTATTCTGAGGCTTATCTTCTTTAATTTATAAGCGTGCGTGGTCTTCCAACGGTTATCAACAAGTGATTTTAAAACACAGCACTTGTTCGCATGAAGTTAAAACATTTCCTGATTCCCACGCCAAGTTAATTATTTCCTGTCTCTCGTTCAGCCATGCCGGAAGATTTATCGTGGCTGTCTCCAGTTGACCACTGAACACGGAAATTTAATACTCTGGGAACCACTGGTTTCGACTAAGCGAATAAATCGTATAAGACATCCCTAACGAAATCTCTTTAAGTGCCTTTGTAGAAGAAGATAGAATTTGGGATCGTATGACAGGACTATTAGTGAAGACTAATAAAAACAGCTAAAGAAACGATCGCAGGTGCAAATATTTTCGTAGAGAAAACAGACAAAATGTGAAGGAATAGAAAAGTAGGGAATTTTAAAATTAATCTAGACGAAACCTGCGAGCACTCTGTGACAGTTCCTATCTTTAATTTGTTGAATAGATGGTATCTCAATCTGTTATGACCTGTGCGAAGTCTGAAGATTACCACTTGTTCACTTCTGCTGAGCTGGTAATACGGATCATTTTTTGTGTGGCCTGGATGCTCCTCTTCCCACTTGTGCCTGTACCTGCACTTGATAAAACTCTTGGACTCCTCATAAGTTATATTTGTGTCAAGTTGAGGAAGTTTTCCCCCTTCCTTTGCCAATCTGTCAGCCTCTTCATTTCCAGGGATGTTGCAGTGAGAAGGGATCCACTGTATCACGACTCTTTTGTATTACTGACATAGTCTGTGAAGTGTTCCTCTTAGGTCATCCAGTTCAGCGTTACTTTGACTTTTCAGCGTTGTAATCATTGACCAGTTGAGAAGATATCTGAGAAGATAGCTACTGGTCTCTCTGAGCTTTCTTCTGTCATTAGAATTTCTGATGCAGTTTTTAAGGCCTCTGCCTCTGAAAATTTCCCTGTTGCAACTGCTAACTTTTTTTGTGTGCCATTGCTTAAGCTCAGGAAGACCCCTCCACCCCCATCTTCTGTAGCATTAGTTGCTGATCCATCTGTGTATGCATGGATCCAGGTGTTGCTTGGGTAATGTTTCTCTATACATACCTGTCAACCTGTACGAATTTTGATACTTTTAGCAGTGTACGGTCGTACAGACTCGTTGTACGGATATTCCCCCCCCCCCCCCCCTTCCTCCCCCCCCCCCTTCTCTCCCCCCCCCCCCCCAAAAAAAAAAATCGAAATTTTTATTTTTTTATTTTTTTTTTAAAGTCCTACAAATATTTTCCAACCTAAGTTTTTTTTAAATTTTAAAAAATTTTAGAAAATATTTTCTAGCCCAGGTTTTTTTTTTTAAACCAATTTTTTTATTTTTAACTCCGGGAATCTCGACGTTTGTTTTTAAACTGAGGTCTCTCCCAGTTGTTTGTTCTTGTTTTGAAGAGGTGATGGGTGGAAAGTGAGCACTTAACAGCTGACCGCTATTGCCTCTTCTCGTTCCATCTTGGTCTACCCTGTTCAACCTGAAAACTGGTTATAATTGGGGTATTTAGTGTCATTTTATTTACTAATTTTGTATTCATTTTAAATAACTATTGTCTTTTGCAGTTGCTGATTTTAATTTATATTAGTATTTGTCCATTTTATTTTCTCTTTTGTATTGTTTATAGATGACTATTGTCCTTTACACTTGGTTTTAATTTGTATTAGCATTTGTTCTTTTTGAGTTGTTTTTTTTCTTTCTTAAACCTCGTCTTTCCTTGTCCTATGAGTAGTTAGTAAGTTGGGTTTTTTTTTTCCTGTTTTTTTTTTTTTTTTTTTGAAGATTTGTTAGTTCTTGTTGCTTAATTTCTATTTGTTTGAATGTCTTTTCTGAAGCACTAACCTTATATGTTTTCTTTTGTTTTATGTATATATCTTTTAAGTATTGATTGGGCATCTATCCTTAAAACCTTATCCTCTGTCATGTCTATATTGTGATTTCTATAGTCAGTTTTTAATTCAAGCCTTTGTTGTTCGTACTTTTTACAGTGGATCAGGTAGTGGTCTATGTCATTCTTTTCCTGATATTCTTGGCAGTGTGGTTCCTCTATCATAAAATATGCTGCCCCGAGACGGAGATGCCACAGTTTTTTGTTCGATAGTATCTTTAGTTCTTCTCTGACCTGGCACGTCCTTTGTTGGTTCTTTCAGCAGTTTGAATGCGTGTCTGCCTTTTCTACTGTTCTTCCATGTTGTCTTCCATTCCTCATTTATAGTTATCTTCACTTGGCTCTTGATCTCCGACCTTCCCAGTCATGCTCTTATATTGTTTTTACTTATTTTTCCATTCTTGGCGTTCTGGTCTGCCAACTCGTTACCAGCTATACCTATGTGTGCTGGAACCCACACTAGCCTCACACTACATCCTCCGTTCCCCAGTGATGTATTAATTGCTAGAATTTCTTCCTTTATTATGTACTTAGACATGTTTATTGTGTCCAATTGGCACAGTCGTTACAGCGCTTACTTCTCATGGCAAAGTTACCAGGTTCTAGGTTCGAAACTTAGTAATCATCACACTCAAGTCTACCCAGCTGTAAATGGGTACCTGATACTTCTCCAGAGTTAGAGGAGGCAAAGGCATTGAGGAAGGGAACTGGTCACTCAACCTCATAAATCTGGATATAGAATAGTGAAGTCTCTAACACTCTTGTCCCCTATGTCAGTATCTGATACATCTAATCTTTTCAACTTGTAACCCAAACATTTTGAATGTGTTTTTTCTCAAAACAAGCTGAAGTGGAGATTGAATAAAACCCGTACTAAGGTAACACCATATATTTAGTTCCTGTAGTTTTTGTCAAAAACAATGCTTCTTAATGGGGGATGTATGCGAGCTCCCCCACCCAGTTTAGACATGCCAATTATTTTAGAAAGGCGAACAAGCATAAACACAATATAATACTTAGAACTCAAAATTTATTAATACAAAATAGAACATTCGCCACATGAAATCAATACCAAAGTTAAGTCACATATTTGAAATAAAATGTTCTCATGCATAATTGAAAACAAGCAGCACCAGAGGGTTCATTAAACTAGTAAAGTTATAATTTCTATGAATTGTAAAATGCTAAATTTTTATTTATTATAACATTTAAAACATATCCAATGTCATTATTTAGCGATAAATACATCATACTTATCTTGATTTGTTTGGGAGATGCAAAATATGTACGTTTGAAATACGTTAAATCGTTAGAAAACATCCACATAAGAGCCGTGATAACAAAGCACTTGAAGGTGAAGGACGTAGATCAGACATCCATGTATCAGAAACACAAAAGCGTCCCACTGTGAACACTAAAGAACTTATAGATACAGCCACATTCATGGACACGTTAGACCTGGGCAATGCACTGAGTCGCTTGCTGGCATGGATAGAACATAGAGAACATGTGTCCACTAAGGTAAAGATATGGTTGTTCCTCTTCTTAGTTCTCAACAGAGGTCCAATTATATCCATAAATATGATGAAAAAAAAGGAATACACCCCGAGCCTTTAATTGACATGCGAGTCTTTACAGTCGAAAAGTTCACCCATAAGAAATTTAATTTCAGGCTTAGTTTATCTTGTAAACCAATCACCACTGTATGATGTTTTGATTCGTATCACCCACTTACACGTCTATTATCATTTGTAAAGGGCTGTTTATTTGAAATAGATCAATAAACAACCTTAGATAATAGATGTGCAGATGATACAGTTTTGTAAGCTAAAAGTGATCAGGAATTATAATAACTTGATATATGGCATATAGCACCTCTTAGGCTCAGCTTCGTTGTTAGATCAATGTATGACCTGCTGCCGTCGGCCACCAACCTTGTGAAATGGGGAAAGTCGGATGATGAGCAGTGCCCCCTGTGCCAGGGGAGGCAGACACTCGAACACGTGCTCTCAGCGTGTAAGGTGTCATTAGGGCAAGGGCGGTACACTTGGCGCCATAACAAAGTGCTAAATGAGCTTGCTGCGACAATAGATCTGGCAAGATTGAAGGCGAATAGCAAACCCGGGCCGAGCACCGCAAATACATACTTTCTGAGGGCAGGAAAGTCAGCACACCCTTAACCGAGTAAACCAGGTAGCAGTTTACCATCTCTTCTTGATTGTGCAAACGACTGGGAGATGGCGGTAGACCTACCTGGACGAGGGACATATCCAGAGAGTATCAGAAAATCGCGGAGACGGCCGGATATAGTGCTTCATTCTTCTTCAACGCTTCAGGTCATACTGATTGAACTGACCGTGCCATTTGAATCCAGATTAGACGAGCAACATTCGTTCAAAGCGGCCAAATATAGTGATCTGGCCGCGGATCTGAGACACGAGGGGTTCACTACAAGGGTCATGGCTGTTGAAGTGGGCGCAAGAGGGCTTGTGGCTGCATCAATGTATGATCTATTGAAACTGTTGGGGCTGAAGGGACAGGCGAGAACAAGGGCACTGAAGAGGCTTAGTGAAACTGCCGAAAAGGCATCAGGCTGGCTGTGGAACAACCGCAATGGGCAATGGAAATCGTGACAATAAACGCTGCGGTACAGAAAACACCAGGAATTTTTCTAAGTCCACAAAACGCTGAGTTTTGTGGTGTACTAGTGAGCGGGCTGTGACTGAGGGGCAACAGGCGATGTATATTATAGGAGGTGTCAGTGTCAGAATTTCAGTGGCTAGGCTCAGCGGCTTCGCGATGGTGTCTCAGTGTGTGCGACGGAACGAACGGAATAATTTGTCTTCTCTTTGTTACTTTCACAATTGCCTCCACGGCTGGCGGAGTTGTGGATTAAAGTTGCTACCATAAGTGAAATGGGTTCATTTTCGATACAAGACAACAGGAGGCTGAGACGCTTGGGAGTCATGACCCAAGTGGGCCCGCCCCCCTTAGAGTGTAAAGGAGTATACTGGGCCGAAACACTTGTCCGATGGGGGGACTACTTCTGATGATCAGATTGCCTCCTGTTGTATCGCTCTGTAAAGAGTTTCCTATCACTTGTGAAACAAATGAACAGCCATAAGTCGTGAATATGTACTGGACACTGACATTGAGAAGACAAAAACTATGATAATTAGCAAAACAGACTATGCCAACACTAAAGATAAAAATAAATGGAAAATTTCTGTGCCAACTTAAGAGGTTCTCTTATCTTGGTCATATGATAGCAGAAAACAGCTGATATGAAACATAAATCAGGAGAATAGGAATGGCCAAAGCTACATTCAACAGTAAATAATTAAGGGGCTGCAGTAAAACTGGTTAAATAATTAAGGGGCTGCAGTAAAACTGGTAAAATAATTAAGGGGCTGCAGTAAAACTGGTGAAATAATTAAGGGGCTGCAGTAAAACTGGTAAAATAATTAAGGGGCTGCAGTAAAACTGGTAAAATAATTAAGGGGCTGCAGTAAAACTGGTAAAATAATTAAGGGGCTGCAGTAAAACTGGTAAATAATTAAGGGGCTGCAGTAAAACTGGTAAATAATTAAGGGGCTGCAGTAAAACTGATTAAATACCGTTTTATTAGTTTATAAACTTATATTAGTCTTTGTCACCTGTTTGTGGCTGACAAAGGGTAAAACCCGAAACGTCCCTTGTCTCATGTGAACTGTTATTAGTAAAACTGATTAAATACCGTTTTATTAGTTTATAAACTTACATTCAACAGCATGAGACAAATACTAACAAATATAAACAATTAGCTTACAAATTAAAACAGAACTATGAAATATCATATATATAATTCTTCATGAACGAATGTCGTAAAAAACAACGGACAATTAACAAACAATTGGAAGAAAGAAACGAGACCCTTGAGATGTGGATGTCTAGACGATTGGGAATGAGAATAAATCAAATAAAGAAGTCCTAGAAAACCTAGGAATGCAAAGAGAAATGATGAAAGAGGTTAAAATCAGACAGCTAACATATTTTGGTCAAATGAATATACATAATACATTGCTAACGACCATAATGGCATGCAGAGCTGAAGGCAAACGTGCAAGACGAAGGCTGTGGTATAAATGGGAATATAAATTCAAGAGATGGACAGGAAAGAGCTATCAAGGCAAGAGATGGAAGACGCCGAAGATCCATTGCTGTTGACCTTCGTGTGCAGATGGCAGCTGGTGAAGATGATGATAATAGACAAGTGGTGACTCTGACAGTGTTAAAAAACGCGGCATTATGTGAGATAACAAAGACTTTGAGCAGGTTAGTATTCTCAAGGGAAGTAAAAAAAAGTGTTAATTAACCAAGGGAAATATAAGTAACAAAAAGTGTAATTACATTTATGTTATAAAACTTGTAAAAATTGTTCATTTTTTATAAAAAAAAATTATACATTTTAAAACAAAAAATGAACATTATGAACTATATAAAAGTAAAAATTTAAATATTTTGTATTAATAAAAATAAAGACATAAAAATTTTAGCTAGTTAAATTTTTTCAGCCAGTCTTAAGTTTTAGTAAAAAAAACAGTGATGGAAGGCATGGTCCCTGGAAAAAGGGGAAGGGGTCGACCTAGACGACGGTGGACCCAGGACATCACAGAGAGTCTGAACTTGTCTTTGGCTGATGCTGGTCGACTTGCCCAGAATCGTGATGCGTTCAGAGCAGCTGTAATGGAGACAACGTTCTGGAAAGAATACGACACATGATGATGATGAACTAATAATTTTCATTTCTAGTTTTTTTTGTGTGGGTAGGTCAGGCATACTTCTTCTTCTTCTTCTTCGTTCGTCCTGAAAAGGACGGTGGTTGCGTTGTGTCTGTTTACGCCTAAGCTGTGATATCTGCACCTTTCGGTCGACACATCCGACTTTGCACGGCATATTTTAGGACCGGGTTCGCCTTCCCATTTCGATCCACACTCGCTCAGCCAGACTGCACAGCTGCAGACTGTTTCCAGGACCACCACGTGGAGGTGGAGTGCGGTCTTGACCAGCTCTGGTTCGCTGGTCCTGACGCAGGCAGTCAAGCTATGAGTCGCTGACTGCGGTCTCTATTGCTGCGTCTTGAGGCATACAGAACATTCGAGAACAAATGTCTTAGAAAACTCATGAACATCAGTTGGAAAGAATTCAAGACTAATCGACAAATAAGAGAAGACTCTAGGCAGAAATATGTCTCCGACTATATAAGGAAAAGACGATGGTCATATATCGGTCATGTCCTACGAATGCAAAACAACAGAATACCACTGCAGGCGCTTACTTGGGTTCCTGAGGGTAAGAGGAAAACAGGAAGACCAAAAGAAACACTTAGAAGAACAATAATAAGAGAAGGAAGAACGTTGGGATTAAATAATGTGCAAGAGCTAAGAGGAGTGGCGTCACAACGAACAATCTGGAGAGCACTGATTTCTGCCTTATGCGCCGTGTTTGGTGCTTATGATAATAATAATAGCCCCTTCAGTCATAACTGACTATGGGAATGCGCCCCTGAGGTGACAGCCCTCAGCTGCTTATTTTCCTGGTGCTCCTTTCGACGTTTTCTCCCCTCCTCTGCTTGTTGTGTGAGCCTCTCTTCGCCCAATCTGAGGTGGCGCCGTAAATAGCATCGCCACTTAGTGCGATCGGCAGCTTCATCCTCCCATGTTGCTGGATCCATGTCCAGTGCCCTCATATCTCTCTTGCACACATCTTTGAACCTCAGCTGTGGTCGCCCAACTGTTCTCTTGCCATCTGCTAATTGTCCGTAGAAGATATCTTTTGGGATGCGACCATCTTCCATGCGGCGAACATGGCCAAGCCAGCGAAGTCTGCGCTGTCTAAGCAGTGTATACATACTTTGAAGGCCAGCACGTGACAACACCTCGACATTTGTCACTTTATCTTTCCACGAGATGCCGAGGATGCGGCGTAGACACCGTAAATGGAAGGTATTGAGCCTTCTTTCTTGCTTAGCATAGGTCGTCCAGGTCTCGCTGCCATATAGGAGTGTGCTGGTGACGCAGGCATTATATACCGCAGCTTTGGTCTTCATTGTCAGTTTAGAGTTTCCCCAAACACGCAATGTGAGGCGGGCAAAGGTAGCTGCAGCTTTGCCAATGCGGCTGTCGATTTCTGTATCCAGTGAGAGTTTGTCATTGATGGTAGACCCTAGGTATGTGAAGTGGTGCACCACTGCCAATTCATAGTTATCGATAGTGATAACTGGTGCAGCACCCGCATCCTGACTCAGCACATTCGTTTTCTTTAGACTTATTGTGAGGCCAAAGTCCTTGCATGCTTTAGTGAAGCGATTCATCAAGTTCTGAAGCTCCTGTTGGCTTTGAGTGACGACTGCAGCATCATCAGCGAACAACAAGTCTCTTATAGTGACCCTTCTGATTTTTGTTTTTGCCCTCAGCCTTGAAAGATTAAACAGACGGCCATCTGACCTAGTGTGAAGGCATATTCCTTCAGTTGCACCTCTGAATGCATGTTTCAAAAGTAAGGCAAAGAAGATCCCGAAGAGGGTCGGAGCCAGAACACAGCCTTGTTTAACGCCACTTCGTATGTCAAAGGGCTGTGACGTGCTTCCAGCATATTGGACTGTTCCCTTCATGTCGTCATGGAATGACTTTATCATTTCCAGCAATTTAGAAGGGCAGCCTATTTTCATGAGGATTTTGAAGAGTCCATCCCTACTAACCAGGTCAAATGCTTTTGTGAGGTCTATAAAGGCGATATATAAAGGCCTTTTCTGCTCTCTTGATTTTTCCTGAAGCTGGCGGTCAGAGAAGATCATGTCTGTTGTTGATCTACCAGCTCGGAATCCACACTGTGACTCTGGATATATGCGCTCAGCTAACTTGTGTAGTCGCATTAAGATGACTTTGGCAAAAACCTTACCAACAATACTAAGAAGAGAAATGCCTCTGTAGTTATTGCAATCACTTCTGTCTCCTTTATTTTTATACAGTGTTACAATCTTGGCATCTCGCATGTCTTGAGGAATAGTTGTCTCTTCCCAGCACTGGCACAGCATCCTATGCAGGGGATGTAATAGCGTGCTCTTACAGCATTTGATTAAATCAGGAGGAATCCCATCACTGCCTGGTGCTTTGCCAGAGGCCAAGCTATCAATGGCCTTTCTGAGTTCCTCTAATGTTGGTTCAGCATCCAGCTCCTCCATAGTTGGCAAACATTTGACAGCATCAAGGGCTGCAGGCGTAACGGTATTTTCTCTAGCATAAAGCTCAGAGTAGTGCTCGACCCACCTCTCCATCTGCTAACCCTTATCGGTTAGCTTCTCTCCGCTGATGGTTTTTAGCGGTGCCGTCTTACTTTTTTGGGGGCCAAGTGCTTTCTTTATACCGTCATACATTTGTTTAATGTTGCCTGTTTGCGCTGCAATCTGGATGCTCTCACTGAGCTGGAGCCAATATTCATTTGCACAGCGTCGAGCAGTTTGTTGAACTTTGCTTCTCGTAGCCTTCAGGATCTGTAGGGTTCTAGCACTCGGTGAACGTTTGTATTCATTCATAGCACTGCGCTTAGCTTCAATGACAGGTGCCATCACATCTGATGAAGCATCAAACCAGTCATTTGACTTTGCCGTTTTATTACCAAAGGTGGCAAGTGCAGTACTTTGAATGGTGTTCCGTAGATGCTCCCAGTTCTCTGTAATAGTATCACCATGCTGAGGGCTACTGAACACTTTCTTGAAGGTCGCAATAAATTGAGCGATCATGACAGGGTCTGGCATCTTGCTGGTATCAATGCGCGGTTTCCCTTCATGTCTGACATGATAGAGTTTTCTTGGTTGTGCTCTGATTTTGCAACAAACCAAGGAGTGATCTGTATCACAGTCTGCACTATGGTACGAGCACGTGGAGAGCACAGACCTGAGAAGTGGCCTTCTGACGAGAATCAGGTCCAGTTGATGCCAGTGCTTGGATCGTTGGTGTCTCCATGACACCTTATGCTGGGGTTTTGTCTCAAAGTAGGTGTTGGTCACGCAGAGGTCATGGTGGACACACAACTCTAAGAGCCGTTGTCCGTTTTCATTCATCTTGCCAATACCAAACCTGCCCAGACATGAAGGCCATGAAACATTATCGGCACCCACTCTAGCGTTAAAGTCACCAAGGAGAACAAGCTGTTCTTGCCTAGGTATGCTTTTGATGACTGCTGCTAGATTCTCGTAGAACTCATCTTTAGCTTCTGAGGCAGAGTACAGAGCAGGAGCATACACACTGACAAGGGTGATGGGACCTGTGCTAGTTTGCAGGCGGAGCGTTAACAGGCGTTCTGATCCATTCTCGCCTGGTTCAACCATTTTAGTTAGCGATTTTTTGACCGCAAAACCTACTCCGTGTTCTCTAGTTTTATTAAGATCTTTCCCTTGCCAATAAAATGTGTAGTCCTTCTCGCTCACCGTTCCAGAGCCCACAAGGCGCGTTTCCTGAAGTGCAACTATATCCACCTGAAGTCGTTTAAGCTCATCATTAATTATGGCTGTCTTCCTTACATCGTTTACGTCCTGTGGGTTTTCGGATAGTCCAGTCAACATAGTCCGGACGTTCCAGCATCCCAATCTGAGAGTTTGCGTATTTCTATTATTCTGATAATTGCTTGGTGCAAAATTTTCTGTCCACAGTTCGGGTTTGACCCTAATCCCCATGCACCCAATGGGGAAAGCAGACAGTGGCGGGACAACACCTTATTGACTGGGGGCTGCCCAGATTGAAGCGGTCGGTAGCTGTCCAGTGAGATCCTAGAACCTCTCCCACTGTCGGAAGTAGCCCCTGGCGCCATGCCCTACGCCAATTGGGCAAAATGCTTATAACCGGTAACTGCTACTTCCCGTGTTTTGCCGACACCTATAGGGTGAAGCTGGAGTGTCCTCTCCAGGGCGCGAGCTTGGGCACAGTTATATGGAGATCAAGCTGTTGCCCATGCAGCATGTTCCCCCTCTCCACACAGCTGGTAGATCCAAAGGAACGGCAGTAGCCGATACAGTTTTGTACCAGCGATGTCGCAGGAGTTGCCAGAATAATGTCGAATCGACATTAGACTGCCTTAGGGACTCCGACTCCGGATTTATCCTCAGGGTTTACTCCCGAAGCCAATTCCATAAATGGATATTCCCGCAAGGCAGCGGTGGTTTGAATTCAGAGTTCCTTCACTTAGATAAGCTACCAACCAAGGATCACGAGCCCTATCTGCCCGAATGTTTGGTGCTTAAAGAATTTATTATTATACAGAACCAGTGTTGCCACAGCTGGGTATTTTTTACTAGATCTGGGTTTTTTGGCTTCCATCTGGGTATCTGGGTATTTTTTTTCTTCAAAATCTGCATTAATCTGGGTATATTTGACAATTGGCATTTACAATGTTTGTATATTCCGTGCACTGAGCATTATATTTATATTATAATTAAATGTAAAAAATTATATGCTTTATATTTTTTTATTCCATTTAAATTTAATTCTTGTTTTTAACCACATCAATGACATTGTTTTTTACTCGTAGCAGTAGTTGTTGTTATTATAGTAGCAGTGGCAGTAGTTGTTGTTATTGTAGTAGCAGTGGCAGTAGTTGTTGTTATTGCAGTAGCAGTAGTTGTTGTAGTAGCAGTGGCAGTAGTTGTTGTTATTGTAGTAGCAGTGACAGTAGTTGTTGTTATTGTAGTAGCAGTGGCAGTAGTTGTTGTTATTGTAGTAGCAGTGGCAGTAGTTGGTATTGTTATTGGAGTAGTTGTTGTTAATATTGTAGTATTTGTTGTTGTTGGTGTTATTGTAGTAGTTATCAGCTATCTATTTCCTGTTATTCTGTTAATGGCTGTCATCTACAATACTCAGTCATTTTTGCGATGTGTTTGAAAGTATTCCTTTTAAATTTTAGACTTGAGCTGATAAACAGCATATTGTTGTTTTGTCAAAAAATAATTAAAATTAAGATTATAAAATGAGCGATGATGAAGGTACGCTAGGTAGTTGTAGCAGCATGACGACACACACGCAACCGCGTAAAAATGTGAAGCCATGGTATCAGCAGGCTTTTTGTGAGGAATGGTTAACAGACAGCAAACTGAAGGATTAGATAAAGCCGGACTCTGGCAATCGCTATGCTGTGATTTGTACGGTCTGTTCCTGTACATTAACTAATGCCAACAAAACAGCTTTATTGACACATAAAAGCACACAGAAGCACAAGAAAAGCTTCGAAGCCAAAAGCAAAACTTTGAACATTAACAAGTTTTTCATCAAACCAAAAGAGCCCTGTCTCCAAGACAAAATTGCTAAAGCGGAGATACTGTTGTCGGCTTTCATGGCAGAACATAATACTCCGTTTTCGCAAGCTGATCAATTGATTGAATGTTGCAAGCAGATGTTTCCAGACAGCACAATTGCTAAAAAAAAAATGTCACTGAAGCGCACCAAGGCTGCCTATGTGATGCAGTACGGGATTGATCATTTTGAGTGGCTTGAAGTTTTAAACATTTGCAGAGATCATAAATTCCACGTTGTCAATTCATGCATATGATCTTGACGAAGGGGAAGTTGTTGACATGGATGCCGAGTCGCTGACAAGTGACAATTTTCCCCAGTAACAAGTTACAACTAACATTGTATATTTGATTTGAGGAACATGTTGTTAATGTAAATACTGTAAGTATGTTACTGTTAAAGTATGTTATTTTCAACAGTTCATATTCTTCTTCTTTCTTCTTTGATCCTTAGCCGCGGACCGTCAAAGCAGTCAGTGGCCATCACACCTAGTGGCGTCTTGTAGGGCAACAACAAATTGATTCCACTTTGCTCGGTCGGCGGCCATCCTTCGTACAGTGCCCCAACTGTGGTTCATTCTTTTATTGGGGTGTTAATAAAATCATTTTTATATTATTGTGAATTTTTGGTAATAAAAAAAAAAAAAATGAAGAAATAAATAAAAATTGGTAGCACACAGATTATTTGTGCTAAAGTTGCACTATAAGATTGTGTAAGCATCGTCTATCCTGTGTATTTGAGGCATAAAATAATATGGGTATTTCTGGGTTATTTTAGACGGAAATCTGGGTTTATCTCTAGAACTTGAGTGGCAACCTTGCACATGACCTTATCAAAGATGCCATTTTGGCTTTCCTCGAAAACGTCAATTATGAACTCAACTTCCCTACCAGGATCACGCTAGCACAGTCAGTCCCCAATATTTATTTAAAGGTACGTGGCTTGATTTTTGGTGGTGTTGTAATCTTATGAAAGTACTTTGAGCCATATTTGCAACTGCTACTATTATTCTGATTTTCTTTTCTAATCCCTTTTATCCTGTCGAATGAGAGTTGTAGATATGTTATTATTTTCCATGGAGAGTTGTGCCTATTCAATAACTAATAAAGTTCTTATGAATTAAACTAGGGATTTCGGTTATATTTTAATGACGTGTTGCTGGTCGTCCAGTAAATAGCAATCCAAAGTTATTACAGTATATAACATTTGGGTAAAGGGGAAGAATAGTGGAACAAGGTCAGCCATTTTTGCCCGAACGTTATTCACGCGGACATGTGAGCCTTATCACTTTGACACAGTTTAAAACACCCACTATTAAACTAAACAAATTTCAACTAAAATGAACAAAAATTATCCATTTCAACATCTTGCAGGGTAATTTCCTAATACTCGTCGCCGATCGCTCAGCAGTGAATAGCTCGTCGCCGATCGCTCAGCAGTGAATAACTATGTGTAGCCTATAATGTGTAAAGTTTCGTACGGGTTAGGATTAGGGTTAACCCTAACCTTAACACTAACTCTAAATGGTACGAAACTACAAATAGTGCAGCCTACACATATTCACTCCTGAGCGTTCGGTGACGAGTATTAGGAAATTTCAAATTTGATAATAAATCATTCTCACGAAATTTATGTTATGTGCAAACACACCCACCACACGCAAAATACAACACACGGAGTCACAAAATGGCGGCCTCCAGTTCATTATGCTTCTCTTCGGCCAAACTGGAAGCGCGCATGGAATTTCAGAACAAGACCCATCTCTCATGTTTTTGGATGTCAAAAACTGCAAAGGCTTTTAAAATTGCACATGTAGAAGCGACAAAAATGCTGCTGCCTTTTGCAACAACCTACCTTTGTGAACAAGGATTTTCTACCCCTATGAACTTGAAAACAAGTAGGCCTAGGGCCTAGGCCTACATAAATTGGTTGAATCCCAAAGACATCATCCAAGTTGCTCTGACATCAAGATACCCTGATATGGATGCTGTTTTATCAAATATGATTTTGGGTAATACCCAACAAAGTAGTCTGACCTCTGCTCTAGGAGCATCAGCTGATGTCTGCTGCACCACCCAGTCTATGACAGTTAAAAACAGTGGTTGATCAGGGGCATCCCTGCTCCACTCCATATTTTGGTTCAAAAGTTAGGTTACTCTACCCAACACTGCATGTGAAATTAGCATACAGTCTTTAAATGATGGAGACCATGCACTTAGGTATTCCATAAGCCTTCAGTGTTTTCCATAGGCTGTTCCTGTGTAAAAATGTTGAAATAACACAGAAAAACAAAGACATAATGACAACAGAAAGGAACCAATCAAAAGAGAGAGAATTACCTGAAAAACAAGTACCAGTAGATTCAGTAAGACAGGTAGTAGAAATCTTGATGTCCATGAAAAACATTTAACAAGTTGCTAAGGATGCTGCTAGATTGGCAAAACTGAACGAGGAAAATGAGGATTTACTAAAGAGGATGAGACAAAAACAAATCATAAGCGGTAGCAAAACACAAGACGAAAAACAGACACAAGCAGGCAAGTGGAAGGAAAATATGAAAAACTCCATTAAAGATTGCCAACATTTTATTGATTCCATAACCAACATAGCAAGAACATTCTGCTTGACATGCTCAATACTGGTGGAGTAGTTTTTATTGATAAATATTTAAATTTCTTCTTCAGTTTGGCCTTTTCTTGTTGGACTTTAAAGTTTCAATCATGAATCAAAGTGGCGAAACAATACAGATACAACAAGAACAAAATTATGAGGTAGGTTTGTTTTTAATTTGGAAAGGGGGGGGGGGGGCATGGTTACATTTATTTAAAAGCTACAAGAGAGATGTTAACTTAACCAGATCTAATTGAATGGAGACAGTTTATATTAACTTTCAGCAGTTAAAGAGTTACTCTGGTTTTAGTTTTTTTGGGTTTCTTTTCACAGAAGCTGTTAATTATGTAGGGAAATTTCCATAGAAGCTGACACTGTGTAGGGAGATTAGATATCAGAAACTGTTAATTGTGTGGGGAGATTTCATGGAATTGTATAACTCTGCGAGATTTCAGTTGTACCCATTAACCTCTGTAGGGAGATTTCCAAAGAAGCTGTTAATTGTTTAATGAGATTTCTATCTTCTTCTTCTTCAATGCCTGGTGGCGTAGGTGATCATGTCTCCCCACAAATTCATCTACAGCATTTATCAATTCTGTTGTTGACTTCTTTCCATATGATGCCAAACTGTCCAGTATCTCCTGTCTTTGTTGTCATGATATATTCTAGCTTTCTTCTTATCACAACATGCCCAGAGAAAGTAGATTGCTTCTTTCTAACATGAGGAATAAACTTCCTTTGTGTACTGGCCTCTTTCAGGATATCCTCATTACTCTTATTAGATGTCCGTGGTATTTTTAACATTCTTTTAAAACACCCCATCTTTGTGGCCTGCGTTACTTTCCTTACTTGTTTACTAATTGTTCAAGACTCACTCCCGTATGTCAGGATTTGTTTTGTGTAACACTGGAGAACTCTATTTCTTACTTCAGCTAACATAAAATTGCATAAAATACTCTTCGTGTTATAGAAAGATGTTTTTGCCTGAGCTATTCTGCTCTTCACTTCCGAGATGCATCTTCCATCCGTTGTTGTTAATATGCTCAGGTATTTAAATCTGTTGACCTGTTTTAAAACTGTTTCATTTACTTTGATAGTGCATTCTGAGGCAGCCAATTTATTTGATATTACCAGTCATACCCGGCCCAGCCCGGGTCCATGTCGGAATGAGTGCAAGTCGGGTTTGCTGCGAATCGTTTTAAGAAGGTTTAACTTGTTTTTATTTTTAATTTTACTGTTGCATTGAGGTGTGCTTCTAAGGGAAAAAGTTTAAGTAAGGGCTTCAAGGTAGATGACATTGGTATTACAGTCACTTGACGTGTAAGTATTCTGACGCAGGTGAATCATCGCGATTCTTGGTATACATATTTTCTCCCCGCTACCACAACCACCAGTCTGTTTTTTTAATTTTTTATTCCAAGGATGAGATTTTTTTAAATCATAAAAAGTCAAAGCATTTAAAAACATACGTAAATAAGAGAAAAAGTACATGCAATCTGCACCTATATACATCTATATATATATATATATATATATATATATATATATATATATATATATATATATATATATATATATATATATATATATACACACACACGCACATACGTACCTCCACATACACTCTTATGTATTGAAATGTATGTACGTATACTTCTAATGCCCTTTCCTCTATAAAATAATGCTGTAAGGGGATGCATTACATATTGTCAGAACTTATAACCGGGTGAGGGAAGATGCTAGCTGGCTCCCCCTCACTCGTAGGGCTCCTCCTGGCACTGATAGTAATATTATTAATCTATAATGTGTGCACTCTTGTAAATCTCCCTCTTGGGCAACTTGTCCAGGTAACCTTCCTTTCATTCTGCTGGTATTTATTCTCTCTTCCAGACTTTGCCAAGAAGTTTATATAATATCTCTGGCTATACCACTGCAGTGTGGATTTACTATACAGCTGACTTGTATATGCTAGAGGATGACCAAACGTACACTGGCTGACATAATGAAATAACACAGCTTAATTTAATTTATTAAATCACAACACCACTTGGCCAAAACACGACCATGGGGAATACATAATGAATGAATACATAATCACTACTAGCTAAACCTTAGTACAACTTCAGGCAAAATGGCGCCGAACTACTCCAATGTGAGTCCCGCTCACAAAGACGGCGAAAACAAGGCTAAGTCATAACGACGATTAATAACTACCAAAATCGATCGTGCTTACAAACTGCCAGTCACAAAAAATACACCAGAGAGACTAACTAACTCTCAACTATTGGCACAGGACAAGGCACTCATGGCGAAATGCTGTCTACCGAAAAAACTCCCTCCCAGGGTAGACAGAAATTGGCTAGTAGCGAACGTCCATCCAGGATGACAGATAAGCCTGCAGTCACCTGCGACTCTGCTGGCGCCTAAATTTCCCGCCGGTCACATGACCTCAGTCATTCGTCAACTTTCGTCAGCCGAACGGTCGCTTCCGAATGACTTGCTCGATCAACAAATGGTGACCCGTACAGTGAAATAGCGCTGTGACAAAGCACACACTTGTAGTTTCACATACATACTTAAACATAAAAAGGAAGGAGAATAGTACTAAATAAAATAAAGTCATTATTTCATTCAAAAAATGTTTTACGCTTCCCTTCTCATTCTCTTTGCTCTGTTGCTAAGTCTCCCAAGTAATGAAGTTATGTTGGACAATGTGATAGGCGTAGAGTAAAACAAAAATGAAATTAAAATACCTAACTAAGAATAAATACACCTATGTGTTTAAAAAAAACCTAAGAAAATGAAAACCGACTATTTCCGAGAAGTGGGAATATAATGCCTAAAAATGATCCCCAAAAAAAAAAAAAAACCTAAATGTTTTTAAAAGAGGCACACAAACCTTGTATATGAAATAATTAAAGACAAAAACGTAACAAAGAATTGAAAGGAAAACTGAAAATAATTAAGTACTAAATGCATTTGTTTATTTAAGTAAGAACTCTACAAAGCTGAGTATTATTCAAAGTTTCCTTGTCAGGAATCCTGGTTTAGAAAACTTTCATAACAGAAACCAACGCACTTCTTCTAAATTTAATGAAAAAGGATAAAATTTATGACATATAGTTTGTAAGCTAAGGCCATTAACCCAATAATGGTAAAGTTTTTACATCCCTTGTCCCTTGAGATAAGAATGAATGGAGTGAAGAAAGATTCACTGCTCAGCCTCCTGATGTTGTACCTTGATGATGTATAGCTTAAAACCTTTCCAGGGAAATGTCCAATATGCTGAAGCAAACCGCTGCAAAATATCAAAATCGGTTCAGCTGTTCTCGAGTTATGAGGTAACAGACAGACAGACGTTCAATTTTATATATATCTGTCACAAAAAGTAGGGGATTTTTAAGATGGTATGTATTATTTTACAAAAGAGTGGATTTCGTAATTTAATGGTTGTATGGACAATTGAGCACGCTCTTCTCCACTCTCACGTGCAATATCATGTTGACCTAGTGACTCGTGATGAGTAAGCCAATCCCAAGAACAGAGGTGGGGCCCATCCGTAAAGTTCACACATTCTTTTTCACAAAAATGCGTGTATATCGGGTTTGATGAACACTACTCACCATGGACAGGTATAAAAAGACTCTGCAACAGATACAATTTCTTTTCTTTGTCATGGAACGTTTGACAGAACAGCAGAGATGGATAGGCATAGGCATGTTGCAAACCGGAAGTCGGCAAGTGGATGTTGCTCGGAACCTCAATGTTTCACAGTCAGTTGTCAGCAGACTGTGGAACAGGTATCAGAATTTCCGCACAGTGGCTGATCTGCCTCGGACTAGCCGCCCAAGAGTCACTACACGCCACCAAGATCAACTTCTTGTTACTCAGGCCCTCAGAACTCGGACTCTAAATGCTACTCAACTTCAGTAACACCTTCAGCAGACCACTGGGATCCGGGTCTTAACTCAGACAGTACGAAACCATTTGCACCAAGTGCAACTGGCCTCACGCAGACCGTTTGTAGCTTTGCCAATGTCACCACAACATAGGCGAGCAAGAATGGATTGGTGCCAACGTCATCATCGGTGGACCAATCAACAGTGGGCATTAGTGATGTTTTCTGATGAGTCCCGTTTCGTTTTGGATTTTCATGATCGTCGAATACGTGTCTGGCGACGGCGAGGTGAGCGTTACCAGCCTCCTGCAACTGTTGCACACAACCGTTATGGAGGTGGCAGTGTAATGGTGTGGGCAGGCATCTGTATGAATGACAGGACCGACCTTCACATATGCCAAGTCAATATCACAGGGCGTTACTACCATGACAACATCATCGAGCCTATCATTGTGCCATTTGCTCAACGGCACGGACCAGATTTAATCTTCCAGGATGACAATGCACGTCCTCACCGTGCTCGAGTCATCCAAGATCACCTTCAGATGCAGCATATCCGAACGTTACCGTGGCCGCCGATGTCCCCCGACCTGTCTCCTATTGAGCATTTGTGGGACCTCCTGAATAGACGCGTCCAGCTGCTCCACAGACTCTTCAGCAGTTAGCCCAGGCCCTTCAGCAGGAGTGGCAGAGAATTCCTCAAGACAACATCAGAAGGCTTATTTGCAGTATGAGACGTCATTGCAAATGCATGTTTAGTGGCAAACGGGGGCCCTACACGTTTTTAGAAATATTGGAATATTTTTGTGAAAATGAAGTACCTACCCCGCCTTGGTTGCCAGTGCGACTAAAATCATGTGAGTAAAGCCATAACACTTCTTATACCGCAAATGTCTTGGTATGATGCTCAAGTTTACTTGTACTAAGGAATAAATGAACTAATTTTAAATATATTGACTTTGGATAACTTTTAAATTCAATATCCCCTACTATTTGTGACAGGTATATAAAGATGACCATTACTTCTGTCTTTTTGCTATGAAGGCTGAGACCTTTATTTTTACTTTCTGTCACTATTGTATTAATCATTTCTTGTAACTCTTTTCCAAATTTTGTTAAGACTGTGTCATTAGCGTACCTCAGGTTATTTATGTTACATCTACTAACTGATATTCCTGGCATGTCTTCTAGGGATCTCAAAATAGTTTCACTACTGATTGAACAGATCTCGTGACATTACACATCCCTGTCTAACACCTTTCCTTTTACCTGCTGAAATGTTCATGTTTGGCTGGTCATCACCAATTTCTGGTTTAATTTTCCACTCTTCTCATGATACTAATATTTTGGTCACATGACTTATGAGGCTAATGGTGCGATGTTCATCATATTCCATGGCTCCAAGTTTCTTTGGCAAAGCTATGAATATAGATTTTAGCAAATCATCAGAAATGTGACCACTTTTGTAGATGTCATCCAACAGTTTTATCACTTCTACTCCAAATTCTCCCAAAGAATCCATTTCCTCTACTGTTATATTATCTTGTCCAGGCACTTTGCCTTTCTTCGTATGGTGCATGGCATCCTCTACGTCTGCCACAAGTATTGGTGGTCCTTCACAGTTGTCTTGGACATTCAGTTCTGATCTTTCACCATCATACAGCTAATTTATGTATCCCGTCCATCATTATGCTATGTTTTCTTGGCCTATTAACAATATTTCTTGTTTTGATCTCAGACAGTCAGTGGCTGTGTGTGACCTTCTGCCTGTTAACTCATTTATTTCCTTGTACATACATTTTATGTCTTTTCTGTGCTGCACTTTAAGCTTAAGCTTAAGTTGTATAGGCGATGCGTTTCCCGCCTAGGATGTTCCTGGAGGAACTTTGTTAGTGTTCATGAAGTAGATATGGCGGTTATGTTATAGGCGACGCGTTTCCCGTGTTGGAGGAACTTTGGTAATGTTCGTGGAAAACATGTTAGGCGATGAGTTAGTCCAGCCTTGGAGCTATTGTAGAGTAAGGCGAAGTTGATCATTCCACCTGAAAGAGATTCTTAGAGAATATGTTTTGAGATGTTTCATGCCGCCAATCACTGGAATAAGGGATTCACACCTGGATGGTGTTGTACAGGTGCGAGTGGTCAATGCACATTAGGTCTTTTTATGTACTGTCTTTGTACGTCAGTTAAGTCAGTCTGTGAATAGTGTAGCAAGTTATTTCCTACAGGCAATGTTAGCCTGAGTATAATGTCAGTATGCTTGACGATGTAATTGATATTCAGGACTTGTGGAATCATGTGAATAAATGTCATGGAACTGTACAAGTAGCAGCGTGTTACTTCATACCCCTAGCTTTGTTTGCCATCTACACACGCCACACCCGTAATAAAGTTCTTGACAATATCCTTATTTATTCTGTTATATTCTTCTTTTTTCTTGCTGCTGCTTCTTCCGTCTTGCATCCATCAGTTATAAAATTGTATCTGTCATCCATTTCTTCTTTGCAGTCCCTTTACTTCTGGTATGATTTCTTTTAATGATTGATGTATTATGTGATGAGTCTGAATCCTATCTTGGCTATCATTCAAAACATTACACCATACAGAAATTCAGAGAAGCCAAACAACCTATCAAAACGGCAGCTCGGGTCACGCAATGCTAATAATTTGTAAGGCCTTTTAGTAGGAAGACGAGAAAGTATAGATGTTGGCAATTTTTCGAAAGGCACTGTGCTGTTAATAACTGTATGCATTGGTAATGAAGAACTCAATTTGATAATAGGGATCACTAGCTATTGGCAGATATCTATATTTTCACTGGAAGTGATGTAGAACCGGAGAAAATGTGTTTTTAAGGCATCGAAGCATGAACCATGTTGTGCTTTGCCAAGTTTAGGCTGCTCCATTGAAAAGTCAGAATAATCTAGACATAAGAGAGATACTGCAATAGATAGAGCTTAGCCCTAAGAATAATATAAGCTTTGGATGAAGGAAATCCGTTCAGAGATAAAGAAACTAGAACAATTTCAAGTTTTTCATATTAGCACAGAACGCCAAAGATTTTCACTTTTTCTAGTCTGCAAAATACTTTGGCCTTGATGCTTTCTCGTATGGGAAACCTTGACTTATAAAAGGTGGGAGGTACCAATAGTAATACACTTGCCACACAATTCAAAAATTCAGACACAAGCAAAATCGTCTACTACCAGACTCCATTGCTATCTGCAGAGTGACAGTCTGTAGAGCCATTAAAAGCCAGTCTGCATGTATTTGAGGGTAAGAAAGAATGTAATTACATTTGTATATATAATTATATTATTAATATGTGCCTTATAGAAGTGGATAAGTGTTTGTGAAATCACTGTGTAATTCTTGGAGGGAATTCAAACATGTGTTAGCTCAATTTAATTGTGAAATGAAAGCAGATGAACATGTAGATTGTGATGGTAGTTTTAGGAAAATATTTTGAAGATGTTAAGCTTGCTGGAATGGACCACCTTATTGGAAAGATGGAAAGAATGAAAGAAATTATTTACTGTACAGAGTTATAACATAACTCTTTCCACAAGGCCATCTGATTGTAAGAAAACAAATCATGGACAAACTGTAACCAGAGAGTTACTGGGAATAATGTGCTATTAATTAAATGAATTATGTTATTTTTGACTTGCTATGATTTTCATGAGTAACCACATCTTGTCTGATCAGTCTCATCTTACCTCCTGACTGGATAGAGTCAGTGAGTGATACTATGTAGGTTATATATATTATATTTCAGGTTATATCCTGCCTTGAAGAGTTTACTAAATTCTACGTGCCTAATTCAGCTGGAGGAAGCTCTTGTTGTTCTGAGCCCCTGTGAAATGTCAGAGGGTCTTCAACAGTGCCACCTTTAAGATTGGAAGAACCGCATTTGTGGGATTCTTTCCAGTTCCATTGCTGGACCAGGCCTAGAAGAACTTTTCTCAGATAAGTAGCCTGGTTTGGGGCTACTTGACTTTACAAAAAACCATACCACACAAAAGAAATTAAAAACTTAAGTTTATGGAACATATGAGTTTATTCTCTACAAGTGACCCTTTACATGATGAAAAATAAGATTGTGGTGTAAGAACATAGTAACAGTCTTTATACTTTGTGAAATAATAATATTAACTGTTCAAGTTCAGCACAGAGGAAAGACAGTTTTCATCAAGGATTAAGAAAACAGATGAAGATGAACTTTAATTCACTTTAAATATAATATAAATACTGGACAGTGAAACCATATATATATATATATTTTTAATCAATTTGATTTTTTTGTGAAGATTATCCAACAGAACAAAGAAAGATCCTGTACATAAGTAAATTATAAATTGTACCAACAGTCTTTATTGAATTATTTAAGTTTGGTTCTAAATTCTTGTTGGTTAGTTAATTACCCCTAGCAGAGACAGTGTCTAGGTTAGTCTGGATAGGGGCACCATAGGAACCTAGGATAGTACATTACCATCTCATCTAGGAACCTATACAGTTTGACTATACCTTTGATGTCGATACACCATTACTTTTTTCAGAAAAGGGGGTATTTCTTGTAAGACCAGTCTCTTATCTAGCACTATCCTGGTATCATCTGATATATATATTTGTCCAGGATATTATCATCATCATTATATCTTTTCCTCTTGCTACATATTAATTACTTTAGCATTTCCTACTGTTCATCTATACTCTGAGATTTCTGTAGAAGCTGTTAATAGTTTAATGAGATTTCAGTAGAAGCTGTTCACTGTGGGAAGATTTCCATAGAAGCTGTTCACTGTGGGAAGATTTCCATAGAAGCTGCTAATTGCATACAGTGAAGGAGCTTTTATTTTTGTGAGAGGTATTTTGTGAATTTTGCATTATAAAAAATGTGAATTGTAATCATGTCTTCCTTTCTTACTCTGATCAGTTTTGTTTTCTGTATGAGGAACTTGTCTTAATGATGAGTTTGACGTATAAGAGATATTAAAGTAATACAGCGTACTTTATACAAATTTTAATTACATAGTAATGATGTTTTTAAATTTCAGACTTCCGGGAATATGGAAATAATGACCACATTTCTACAAGAAGCTGTAAAACAAGAAGTTAAAATAGAATATGAAGTAAGTTTTTCTTTTCTTTAAATATTAGTTGCACATGAAACATTTTTTTTTTTAGTCAGAGTGAGATGAAAATATATGATATATTTATTACAGCATCATCATCTTGTAGCTCCTTATGGAGCAGGGAGCTACAACTGCAGCTTTTCCTTGTGCAGGAAGCCTGCACTAATGTGCCCTTGTTGTGGTTTCTGTAGTAATATGTTTGACATGTTGCTAGCCTCTTACACAACTTCTAATTAGTTAGCTTATATAATGGTAAACGAGACCAGTCTCATTGACCTCAGCAATTAGAAAATGTGTGAAAAATGGAGAATCACAGGCTCTACTGATCATTGGAAAGCAACAAAGTCATTGTAGTTTGTCAAACAGGCTTCAGACAAAGGTTGCAGAAAAGAGAAACAACACTTTTATTTTTTTGGAGAGACTTAAGGTGCATTTCAAGACATTAAGCACATCACTGCTGTATTTTCTGATACAACAGCAAGCACATGACACAGTGTGGAGACAGGGGCTTTTAGCTAAAATGACAAAAATGATCATACGTGAAAAAATTTACACATGTAAAAATGCTTTCTTGAGTAATAGGCCACTATAGAAAGGAATGGAAGGCACTAAATCATTAACAACAAATAGGGAATATCACAAATAGGGAATATCATAAATAGGGAATATCACAAGGAGGGATTTGTTTAAACAGCACTCTCATCTTTACAAATTGTCTTACCCTGTACCTTGAAGGCACCAAACCACAGTATGCAGATGAGCTACTCCTAAGCTAAATAGCTGTATGATGCAGGTTCTGGAAACTGACAATAAATACTCCCAAAAATATATACTGTTTTCACCAGGAGCATTTAGAAAAGCACAAAGATGTGATTAATTTGTGCTCGATGGACATCCATTGTCCACACAAGAAAATTCAACATGCATAGGAGTGTAGCTTGACAGACAACCACTTTTCAGAGTTTCATGCACAAAATGACAGACAGTGCTAGTAGATGCCTGAACCTAGTTAAACTTCTTGCAAGCACCAACTGGGCAGCAGAAAGAGGAAATTTCAGACAGCTGTACCAGAGATATGTCTGATAAGAGATTATAGCTTTGCTATTACAGTCAACCACATGCAAAACTGCCCACTAGGAATAGGACAAAGTTCAAAACCAAGCTGTAAGGTCCATATGTGGAGACATGAGAACGAACGAACAAACTTTATTTTCAAAGGGTTAAGAATTGGGCATGTAGGCCCATCTGATATTATGCCCTTTCTCTCTCTCTCTCTGTCTGTCTGTCTGTCTGTCTGTCTCTCTCTCTCTCTCTCTCTCTCTCTCTCTCTCTCTCTCTCTCACATCATGTATACTGTATCCTTTCATCCCCCCATTTACTCCAAGCATTATTTAGGCATTTATCAATAAAAAGTAATATAACATCATACATTTGCAATATTCATCATAATCAAAGTATGTTTTTAAAATAAATTTAAAAAAAAATTAAATGAGAACAAACAAACAAACAAAACCAAAGCAAACAAACAATAAGGGTTGAAAATCGGGCACACAGTTCCCTCTTGCATTCTTTCTTCCTCTTGCTCGTCTTTTGTTACTGTTGCTCAAACATTCTAAAAAGTGTTTAAAGTATTAATTTAAGGGCAATGAAACATTACAAAGTAGTATAATAGCATACATTAACAGTACCTGATCACAAAATTAAAAATAAGTATATTGTAATGAAGGAAAGAATGTTTCTCAGAACTCCTGGATGGTGAGCATGGTGAAGCATCAGAAATGATAACCACTAGCACAGAAGAGAAAACCAATGATGATGAAGATGACATAAAGATGGAAGAACTGAAGGCAGCACTAGAGAAAATCAAGATGGGCAAAGCAGCAGGGCATGATGGTATAACACCAGAAATGGTTAAGTACATGGGAGCATCAGGCGACCTATTACTCTTAAGGGTTCTACAGGCAGCGTGGTACAACAAGACCATACCAAAGGATTGGGAGATTGCCATCATAACACCAATTTTCAAAAAGGGTGACAATCAACAGTGTGGAAACCATAGAGGCATATCCCTTCTCAGTGTCCCTGGTAAAATCTACTCTAGAATCCTAGAGCAGAGACTCCGACGCCTAGCTGAGCCAGAACTGGATGAGGTCCAGTGCGGATTCTGAGCGAACCGAAGTACTCAAGACCTAATCTTCACACTCAGACAGCTGAGTGAAAAGGCCCTTGAGTATAAGAGTGAGATCCATCTTTGTTTCATAGATCTGGAAAAGGCGTTTGACAGGGTCCCCTGGAGCAAACTTTGGGATTGTTTGGCAAGGAAGAACATTCCAGCACCTCTGATTCATGCTATACAGAGCTTCTACAAGTCTTGCAGAAATTATGTGAGGACAGCAAACCATAAGTCAGAAGAGTTCAGGACCACCACTGGTGTAAGACAAGGTGATATCCTGTCACCTTACCTTTTCATACTCCTCATGGACGATGTCATTAAGGCATGTAAGGAGAGAACAAGAAAGTATTCAGTGGGGTACTGGAAGATGAGACAGGTCTGTATTTCGGAGCTGGCATTTGCTGATGATGTTGCCCTGATTGCTAAATCAGAGGCACATCTCCAATTCAACCTGCAAGTCTAGAAGGAAGAGCTGGAGAAGAGAGGGATGGTCATAAGCAGCTCTAAAACAAAATCCATGGTGATATCACGAGAAGAAAGAAGACATCAGATTAAGCTGGGAAAACAGGTCCTGGAGCAGGTAGACCACTTTAAATACCTCGGAGCTATTATTGACCGAAAGGGAGGCATCAAAGAAGAGTGGGCCACTCGAAAAAGCAGCAGCTGGGAGACTTTTTCAGGCCATAAATCGAGGATTCCTCAGCAAGAGAGAGGTTGGTAAGAAAACGAAGATGGCTGTATACCGCTCCACCTATGTCCCAGTCTTGACATATGGATGCGAGTCATGGGCAATGACTACAACCCACAAAAGCCAGATCCAAACCTCAGAAATGAGGTATCTGAGGAAGGTGGTTGAAGTAACAAGAAGAGACATGGTACGCAAACAGACGATTCGTCAAGGCCTTAAATCCCACCCCCTGCAGACCCAAGTAGAACAGTCCCAACTAAGATGGTTTGGCTATGTCTGCAGAATGGGAGAAGACCGGCTACCACGACAAGCATGGGAAACAAAGAGCCAAGGATCCAGACCCCCAGGATGACCCAGAGTCCGCTGGAAGGACAACATTAGACAGTCTTTGAAGGATCGAGGACTAGAATGGAACCAGGCCAGGAGGAAGACAGCCGATAGGATAGTCTGGCGCTCTCTCTTCCAAACCTCTACACCTCACAGTAGAAGGGGAACGACTAAGTAAGTAAGTATATTGTAATGAAAAACTTGATCATCAGAGCCTCCATACAGTATGTTAGATACTAAAAGTATTTGAACAGTATATGATTGTATGAGTACGGATGTTGCGTGTTTTTCAGGTCATTGAGAAGATTGTTCCAAAGATGAGCAGCTGAGTAAGCCAAACTATTCTTAAATAGGTCTAGCCTGGGCTTTGTACCTGTAATTTGTTTAAGCACTGACTACGTCTTTCATTGTATTTTAAAAGCGGCCAAAGTTATGTTGGAGCATTCCGTGACAGGATTTTGTGAATAAATTTCGCTTTGTTAAATAGGAAGCGCTTCCTGAGGGGTAATATTTGAAGATAATTATATAAATCTATACAATGTGATTGGTGTTTATCAGCAACAAGGCGCATTGCGCGTTTTTGAAGTGAGTGGAGCCTTTTTGTGTTGGATACGGAACAACCATCCCAGATAGTGGAACAATAGTCTAGATGCGTTTGTATATGAGATATGTAGAACATTTTCCTTGCCTCCTCATCCAGGAAATGTTTAATTTTGGCTAACTGGTAAACTTTCTGAGCTATTTGCTTTGTGAGTGCATGTACATGTGAGTTCCAACTTAGGTGTTGGTCAACAGCGAGACCTAGAATTTTGTGTTCATTTACGTTTTCAATTTGTGATGTTCCGACGCAGAACTGAAGTGTTGCTTTCTGCGAGTTTTGTAGTTTTTGTCTGGTTGATATTACCATACATTTTGTTTTACTAATATTTATTTGCATGCGATTCTCGTTGCTCCACTTAATAAGATTATGTGTATCAGTTTGTAAAGATTGTTCTAGTGTGGTGCAAGTTTTATCACTTGTATAAACAGTACAGTCATCGGCTAACAGGTCACATGATAAGTGTTTGATGTGCAGAGGAAGATCATTATTGTATATGGTAAAGGGAAGAGGGCCGAAAATAGAGCCATGAGAAACACCTGTATTGACAACGGTTGGGTTTGACAATGAATTATTGTAAGACACTATTTGTTGTCTATCCGACAGGAACGATTTAATTAACTTCACCAGCTTAATATGTACTTTCATTGTTTCTAATTTTCTTATTAAAATAACATGATCTATCATATGAAATGCTTTTTTGAGATCTACAAAGAGTGCTCCACATATATTATCATTATTGATATTTAGGTGCCAATTGTCTATCATCTTTGTTAAGGCTGTGTGGCATGAATGCTTTGGTCTAAAGCCCGACTGACTGGCGATTAGCAGGTCATTATTGTCTAGGTCAGAGGTTTCCAAACTTTTTTGGTCCGCGGCTCTCTTGACCTGTGCATAAATCACTGCGGCTCCTCTCTATACTATATATTATATATAAGTAATTGTACCCAAAAAGATATTAATGACTTCTGAATGTGCATATTTTACATCTGATACCAATTGTGGGGGTAAATAAGTTAAGTTTCGGACACAAAATAAATAAGACTGTATTTATTTTGTAAATGAAAAACTAAATTAATTTAATCAACTTACAGTTTTATGACACCTTATACTAGTCACAAAGTCATTGAGAAAGATGAGCTTGCTTCATCATCAGTTCTTCAAATCTGGGCACAAATTTGGAAATTGCAATTCGAATCTCCTTCTCGACGTTCAGTTGCGATCTGTATTTTGTTTTGATGGCGGCCAATGCAGAAAACCCTGTCTCACACAAGTAGGATGTTGCAAATGGAATCAAAACTCGTAGAGCCTTGCTGCCTACTTCTGTATATTCCTGGTTCACCAAGCTCCAAAACTCTGGTAGTGATGAAGAGTCGAACTTCGATTTCAGTGTGGAGTCCGATGAAATATCAATAAGCTGCTCTTGTTTAACACCAGCATCCGCCATGAGTTAGTGATCAGCTGTTCGTAACATAGACCTGCTCTGGAGTTTTATGGTGCATTTGTCAATAACTTCTAGTACCTAATGACACGTGTTGGTACATGTCGGCACAAACATGTCGTCCTACGAAGATCTATATTTATTGATGGACCTTGGCATATAATATCGAGCCCATCACTTTTCCCAAGTCACCGCAACGCCCTTAGCCAAGGGCCGTGACGCCCCTGGGAGCCGCGACACACAGTTTGAAAACCTCTGGTCTAGGTGTTGTTTTGTGGATGTGTTTTTCCAGTGGTTTGAACAGCGATGATATAAGAGAAATGGGCCTATAGTTACTAAGATTACTACTATCAGCTGAACCTGGTTTGAGAAGTGGGTATACTTTAGTGATTTTAAAAGCAGATGGAAAGTAACTCCTTGGGATACATTGATTATATATGTATGTCAGTGAATCAATAATAGCTGTTGCAGCATAGCACATTATTCGATTACTGATTCCATAAAGTCCCGATGAGTTATTATCTTTAAGGCCAGTAATATAGTTATAAACTTCGTTAACTGTTATAAAAGGGATGTTGGGTGGAATTGTGTTAGTACATTTGTTCTCGCAGAACGTAGATAATTTTCTTAAGTCAGGAGGGGAAGAATGTATGGCAGATTTTATATTGTTGATGTCTGTACAAGTAAGTGGCATATTGGAGGTATGTGGGTCTGGAAAATTTTGTTTGTTCACTAAAGTGTTGATTGCCTTCCATTATCTCTTTACTGTTTGTTTTGCTCTGAACTAAATTCGAAAGTAGTTTTCTTTTCTCTGCGAGTTAAGTATTGTACTTTATTTCTTACTGTCCGATATTTAATGATATCCTTATTTTTATGCGCCCAATCTCTCTGCCTCATGTCATCAAGAACTTCTTGTGTGATCCTTGGAGATTTAATTTGTCTTTTCACGCAAATTTCTTTAGTAGGCGCGTGCTTATTAAAAATACTATAAAATGTCATTGTCCAATATGCGATGGTATCGTCAGGATCAGGAAGTTGGAAAACGTTGGCGGGAGGTGCAGTTTGCAAATCACTCAAAAATAATTCATGGTTGAAATTTTTAAGACTTATGCTCAAATAGAAATTAAATAACTAATTAAACATCACGAAGTTGCTATAGTAGTGAGATTAATAGTACTAGTAAATAAATGTACAACTTAACTCAGCTAATTGCAAACAATTCAGATAACTGAACTATGTAAAAATTGTAAGAAAACTGTCACAAAACAAGCGCACCCTCCACACTGTGAATGTTAACAACAAAGTTAAGCTGCACCAAGAGAATAGATGGGCAGGCAGACAGACATTGAGAACAAATAGATAAGCATTATCCAACAGTTATTGGTCCTATAGAGACGTCAACTTGTGAAGTGAATAGTCACTTATAATGTTGAGGAGAGGGTTGTTGAAAATAAAAGCGAGATGGATTTGGCCGTGATAGATGATTCATTTGGTAGTAGGTGTGCGCTGGATGTTGAGGTGTTGTTAGAATGGGATATTCTGGCTAGTAGGACCTCCAAGTGTAAGGTGTGTAGTTCAAGAGGTTTTGCTGATGTAGAAAGTTATGAAAGGTTGGGTGTGCAGGTTGATATGGGAAAACATGTGATGACAGATGATGTGTGATCTCTCATTGGTGTTGGGTACGACAGCAGACGTGGAGAGATTTCAGTAGATGGACCCTGAGATGTTTGAATTGAGTCACTTACAGACCTTTGGGTATGGAGTGCCTCAGGTTGTTGTTGTTGAGCTGGGTCGTCGGTCGTAGAATGTTGCTGAAGGCTGATATTATTAGCTGTTTCCTGCACATCTGTAGTTCTAACAAGAGGTATGTCTTGATACTCCTGAATGTGTGACAGTGTTGTCTGGCTGGTGTTTGAAGTTGTTGGTATTGATGGAAACTCAAGGTCATAATTGGCATTAGAGGAGTAGCTGGTTGCACTCGTGTGTCGTTTAGAAGGATACTTGGATGCTGATGTGCTGGTTGTGCTTCTGAGGGTGTTTTCTGGATGTTTGATGTTTGTCGCCAACATACTGGTTCCTTGATCCAATAAGAAAATGTCTCCACTATAAAGATGCTTCTTAGGAGCTCCAGATGTGGCAAGGAACGAGGAGTGGTCTATAAATGTATGGTGGTGTCTGATGCAATACTTTTTCAATTTTTTGTTGTTAATCTCAACAGATTTCTGATAAATTTCAACAGATTTCCGCTAATGTGAGCTAACTGGAGGTATAATAGCTGAAAAAATATCTTTGCGTTTGGGAACAGGAACTGGAAGTTAGATGTGATTAGATTTAGCTCTCTCTGTTTGTGCCATTTCGTTATGTTTTAGCGCGTCCGACAGACCAACGTGCACAGTGACCTTGGCTACATTAAGATCAGTTTCATAGCTTTTAAGCAGGGTCAGTAGGTCTTGCGCAGATGCCCAATTTTTGTAGCGAACAGTGACCGTATCTATATCTGCTGTTACTAATTGAGATTTTTGAAGGTCGTTCACATTTTGGTCAACAAAGATGAGGTGTTTCCTTCTTTTGAAAGACGTGTGTGGGTGCTGGTGACAGTGTGTGCTTTTTCTTGTGCTTGAAATATGCTGGGATTGTGTGAAGGTTTCTTGCTATGATGTGAACTGGCTTGTTTCCGGTCGAAATGGGGGCTGTCGATTAGAAATCTGGACAGGGATTCTGCAGACGTCTGCAGGGAATTCTAGAGTGCACAGGTCATGGTCCTCTTTATGGGTCAGTTCAGTTTGTGTCGATTGCTGTACTTCACTACCGTTGGAGTTTCTCTTTGAGATTTTGTGTGTGTGACACAGTCTGTATTTATTCTTCTGCTGTGTACTTTTTTTCTGTTGTTGAGACTCTTTTCTCTCACAGCTATTTTTGAGGGACATATGGCGCTGCTCGTTAGCTTTTTTTGAGGCTGCTCAGCTCTGCTTTTAGTTTCTCCATCTCAGACAATATAGAACCACACCAACAGCTGCCTGTGAAATAGATGCAAACATATAACCAATGATAACTACAACATAAATATGATCTTGGAATTGCAGAGCATAATGGAAGAATGAGAAAACAACACTGAAACAGATAACTGATTGACAACTGGAAACTTATTAGCAGATTTAAACAAAAATCACCACCACAAGCTGTAGCAGTCACAGCACAACAACATTACCTGCCACAGACACAGACAATAACTGAAAAATACTCATATAATCTTTCTTCAGGATCGTCATTAAAACATGTAATTAGGGATGTTGTGAAGGAATATGCTGTCACACTAGGCAAGATGACTGTTTAGTTTATCCTCGCATGGCTGAAGGCAAAATAAAAAATAAAAAGTCAGAAGGGTCACTATATGAGACTTGCTTGCTGATGACACTGCAGTCATCACTCAGATTCAATTTGAGCTCCACAGCATGATGAATCACTTCTCTCAAGCTTGCAAGGACTTTGGCCTCACAATATGTTTTAAGAAAACAAAAGGGTATTGATTGATTGCAAAACTGTTGGAAATAATCACAGAAATACCAGTGAAATTACAGGTGAAGAAAGTCGTTAGTATTGGATAGGATACATTGAGGGAACCAGTTGATTGCAATACAAGGCACTACTTGTTCTGGAACCCCCAGAGAAAGAGAAATACAGGTAGACATGAAGGGAATAAAGCAATGTGGAAATATCTTGAGTGGAAGGTACAGGGCTTTAAACACTTGGCATGAATTTGTCAAAGGTTTGTGATCAAATCTGTATCAACTAGAATTCAATGCATTAGACAAGACAACCTCGTTGTTAGAAACATATCAGTGTTTTGGCATTGGTATTAAGGTTATGAGACTAGTTCAACATTCATGTAATACAGACATGCAACAGTATAATGCTTGCAAAACAAATGAGCAAAAACTAGTTGAATTTTGGAACTTGGTAAGAATAAAGTATGCTTCCTCTTTTTTTTTTTTTTGCTTTTGTCATTAGCAGTTTGTTAATAATATATTACAGACTGATTGTGGCAACAGTTGTACTAGTATTCAAATACAGAACATTGCCTCCATGAACGTGCCAGAAATGGGAAAACAAGAACAGTCTGACTCATGTGGATGTGGATGTGGTGAAGGTAGGCATAACAAAAAAACTTCATTCATAACTTGAATATGTCAACTGTCAGAGTTTATAATTCATTCATAACTTGAATATGTCAACTGTCAGAGTTTAAAATACTTAGCTTAAAAATCTGTGAGACTTTGGCACATTTATTTTATCATTTTTGAAAAGCAGCATGATGTTTTAAAAAAAAAATAATTATCTAAATTTTATTTCAACATTTCAGAATCACATTCTTGTCACCTATGGAAGCCTTCGTTCCTCCAAAATGACATCTTGGATGGCCGTATGAAAACAGAATACAAGAATATGTATCAGCAGCTTACAGAGAATGTTGATCTTTCAAAAGTTTTGCTTCATGATGAGAGAAATAAAATTAATGGAACAATAAACATGAAACAAAATGTCAGTTTAGTAAAGGCAGAAGTAGGAGATAAGACTAAGTCAAGACTAGGAGAGAACAAAGTAGTAACTCCAGACATTTGTGAGACTGATTATAAGGTGGCTTTATCTGAAGATATTTGTGAGACTGATCATAAGGTGGCTTTATCTGAAGATATTTGTGAGGCTGATCATAAGGTGGCTTTATCTGAAGATAATTTTGAGGCTGATCATAAGGTGCCTTTATCTGAAGATATTTGTGAGGCTGATCATAAGGTGCCTTTATCTGAAGATATTTGTGAGGCTGATCATAAGGTGCCTTTATCTGAAGATATTTGTGAGGCTGATCATAAGGTGCCTTTATCTGAAGATATTTGTGAGAATTATAGTGATTATGAAGTTGCTTCACAAAATGAGCACTACAACAAAGAGGTCAGTGAAATATTTTCTCACAAAGAAAGGAATGTTCAATGTAATACTGAAAACGGTCATGTACAGTGCCATGAAATAACGGGTAAATCAGAGAAACTTTACAAGTGTGATGTTAGAGGTGCAGGAGAGAAACCTTACGGGTGTAGTGTTTATGGAGCAGGGTTTACTCAGAATAGTAAATTGCAGTGCCATAAAATAGTACATATACAAGAGAAATCTCACAAGTGTGATGTTTGTGGTGTAGGATTTGCTCATAAATTCAACTTGCCACGACATAAAAGAACACATACAGGAGAGAAACCTTACAAGTGTGATGTTTGTGGTGTAGGATTTCCTGAGAGACGTAACTTACAACGCCACGTAAGAACACATACAGGAGAGAAACCTTACAAGTGTGATGTTTGTGGTATAGGATTTGCTGAGAATTACACATTGCGGTGCCATAAAAGAAGACATACAGGAGAAAAACCTTACAAGTGTGATGTTTGTGGTGTAGGATTTGCTAAAAGTGGCACCTTACAACGCCATAAAAGAATACATACTGGAGAGAAACCTTACAAGTGTGATTTTTGTGGTGTAGGATTTACTGAGAATGGCAACTTGGAATGCCATAAAAGAACACATACTGGAGAGAAACCCCACAAGTGCAATGTTTGTGGAGCAGGGTTTACTCAGAAAATCACATTACAATGCCATAAAAGAACACATACAGGAGAGAAACCTTGCAAGTGTTGTGTTTGTGGTGTAGAGTTTTCTGATAAAAGAACGTTACAGGACCACAGAAAAACCCACACAGATGAGAAACCATACAAGTGTGATATTTGCGGTGTTGGATTTACTCAGAAATACAACTTAAAGTGTCATAAAAGAACACATACTGGAGAGAAACCTTACAAGTGTGATATATGTGGTGAAGGATTTACCAATAGATGCTCATTAAAATTGCATACACTGAAACATACAGGAGAGAAACCTTACAAGTGTGAAGTTTGTGGTGCAAGATTTGATCATAAAGGCACATTAAAATGTCATAAAAGAACACACACTGGAGAAAAACCTTACAAGTGTGATGTTTGTGATGTAGGATTTACTTATAGATCCTCATTACAGTGTCATACACTGAAACATACTGGAGAAAAACATGTGTGATGTTTGTGGAGCAGGGTTTGCTCAGAAAATTACATTACAACACCATAAAACAGGGCATACAGGAGAGAAACCTTACAAGTGTGGTGTAGGATTTACTGAGAATGGCAACTTGCAATGCCATAAAATAGGACACACAGGAGACAAACCTTACAAGTGTGATGTTTGTCGTAGAAGATTTATGTATGAAAGCTCATTACAGTACCGTGTCAAAACATGCAGTAGAGAAACCTTATAAGTGCGATGGTTGTGGTGTAGGATCTACTAAGAATTTCTCCTTGCAGTGCCATTAGAGAGCACATACAGGAGAGAAACCTTACAAGTTTAATGTTTGTGAAGCCGGGTTTTCTCAGAGAAGCATGTTACAACACCATAAAGCAGGACATACAGGAGAGAAACCTACACGTGTGATGTTTGTGGTGTAAGATTTGCTGAGAATAACACCCTGCTATGCCATAAAAAATACATACAGGAGAGAAACTTTACAGGTATGATGTTTGAGGAGTAGGGCTGGGTAAGAGAAACAAGTCCCCAATGCTGGATAACAGTACATACAACTTGGCCGCATGCTGGATGAGTGTGCAGTTTAATGTGTGTTATTCATTTCATTTCAGATCATTTTTAAAAAAATTCTTTCTGCGTGCCACAGTTACACTGATTGGTAGTTCCTATCTTTAGCTTGTTGAATAGATGGTATCTCAGTCTGTTATGACCAGTGCGGAGTTTGAAGATTACCAATTGTTCTCTTCTGTTGAGCTGGTAGTATGCACCATTTTGTGTGTGACCTGGATGCTCTCCATCCCATTTGTTTCTGAATCTGATTCTGATGAAACTGTTTGCCTCCTTGAAAGTTATGCAGTATGAAAGTTATGATTTCTTGTTAATGTGAATGGATATGAATGTTGCAGTGGTTAAGAGTAAAATAATATTCTTTATTCATTTTCAAAACAAAAAAAAAACAAAAAAATTTGACAATATGACATGATTTGTTGCAGTAATGTAGTCGAATTTCAATCAATAAATGATCCTTCGATTTCTGCTACAAGTGTACGTTAGATGTGGTAAATATCTACCAAAGTGAGTAGTCATATGTCGTAAAGACATCCACTATACATGGAGGATAATCTTCCAGACAGAAGTGTATTAATTGTTTATCTATCTCTTGCTGACTTAATGTTTAATAACTTTGCATACCAACGCTTCTGACATTTGGCAGAGAGATTATGACTATGATGACAGTGTTTGCTCAGAGGAGCAGTTTGCAATGCCATAAAGTGATACATAGAGAAACTTTACAAGTGTGATGTTTGTGGTGCAGAATTTGCTGAGAATAGCACCTTGCAGTGACATAAAAGAAAATGTACATTTGAGAAGTCTTACAAGGGTGATGTTTTTTTAGCAGAGTGTGCTCTGAAAAGCAATTTGCAACACCATACAATAGTGCATTCTAAAGAAAAACCTTGGAAATGTGATGTATGTTGTTTAGGATTTGTTCAGAAAGGTCAGTTACATCATCATAAAAGGAAAAACAGAGGAGAAAAGTATTTTACACCATCATAAAAGAACACATACAGAAGAGAATGTGATGTTTGCACTGTTGGAATTGCTGAGAGGGGCACCTTGTAACACCATGAGAGAAGATACTTAGGAGAAAATGATATGCACATGTGATATTTTTTTCTTTGGTTTAAAATTACCTGCTCACATAACCTTTTAAAAGACAGTAGATTACATATGGGAGAGAAGCCTTCAAGTTGTGATGAGGATAAGGGAGAAATAAGAGGTCACGTCTGCAAGTTGTGATGAGGATAAGGGAGAAATAAGAGGTCCCGTCTGCAAGTTGTGATGAGGATAAGGGAGAAATAAGAGGTCCCGTCTGCAAGTTGTGAATGGTAAAAATCCCACAGCAGTTGGAAATTGTAAAAATTAAGCCATAAGGTCACTGACCTGGCAAAATAAAAAAATTTAGAAAACCTACCCACCACAAAAATATTTATAGAATGTGTAATACTTGTATACACACGTTGGGATCCTCGCCAGTGCATGCAGAGTTCATGCACTGTGCTGAGATCTGCGTGTGATCTATGGGAGGAGATCGGAGCACTGAGTTGTCTGTGTACAGTTAAGATAGTCCTTAAAACCAAACAGAAAAATAAACAAAATAGTGTTTATAGATAAACAGACAAGCTGGTGTGTAAAGATAAACAAACAAGATGGGATGAAGCAAAACATTTGAAAGTGTCATTACAAATTTACAGTAGTCTGATGCACAGAAAGTTGCACCCATTTGTGGTGCATATGATAAATACCAGAGAGTTTTAAAAGAAGAAAATAAACAGAAATACAAATCAGTCGTCTGTTTGGAGAACCTTAGTTCTCCCAAGACAAAATGTCAGTAGATTAACACAAAAATAAATTTAGAAATGTATTGCCTTTGAAGTGAAATAAAACATATTATGCTTGGATAGTTGTTTCTCTTTTGAAGATTTATTTGAATTGAAACAAAAATATACTCATTGTAGATGTTAATGTGTCTTGAACTATGAACATTTAAGAACGAGGTGTTTACCTTACTTTTAAATTCATAACTAAACTAAATAATGGTTATTGTACGCAGAAAACCATCATTGGAAAAAAAAAAACATTTGAAGTTATTTTTTGCAGGTTTCCCTATTACAACAGTGAAACTGTCCACTTGATATCTGTGACATGTAAACAAAAATGTCAGTCAAATACCTAGTAGAGACACGTGATGATACTTACAGATATAATCAGCATCAAATATTTGGACACTAATAATGTCTTTACTGTTCAGCTTCCTGAGGATCTTGTGTCGTTCATTCAAGGTCGTTCTAAATCTTCTTTATTCTCTTATGTCTTTCTCTACTTCTGTTACCCTGGGAACTCCAGAACAAGGATGTCCTTGTAATGCTGTAAGTAGGTTTTCTTCAGTGTCCTGCCCAGTATTAGCATCTTCTTCTCACCTCTTGTTTCACTGGTTCTTGTCATCAGTTCTTCTGCTTCTTCTTCATACACTCTCAGACGTCTGCTTGAATATTTTCAAAGAAAGCAGTGGTCATCTTGAGGCTGTTTGCATCTCCATAGAGCTTTTCAAGGAATCGTACTGATGACGTGCTTTTTCTGTTCCTTATACAAGGGGATTGACATAAGTCTTGGGCCTGACCATGAAGGAGTCACAGGAGGAAGATGAAACTTGGCACATTTAAAGTTCATCATATTTGCACTGAATGTGTGAAGTACGCGTTTGTTTCTTCAATGGGTTTTCCCGCAACAGTGCATGGCGCAATGTACCCTATTGACCGGATCTGCTGCTCCAAAGATTTGAGAAAACAATGGAAAAGAAGGAGGCCAGAGCTGTCATAAAATTTCTGATGTTTCAGGGAAAAACACCTACATTTTTTGGAGACCATGGTGACAGTAGATGAGACTTGGGTACACCATTATGACCCCGAATCCAAAATTGCCAGCATGCAATGGAAAACATCGGGTTCCCCAACACCTGTCGAGCCGAGGGCGCAGGAATCTGCAGGAAAAGTGATGCTGACTGTTTTTTGGGACGGCAAAGGTTTGAAAGATTATCTGCCTCGTGGCAACACAGTTAATGGACAGTACTATGCAGATCTTCTCACAAAACTAAGAAAGGTTGTGACCAGGAAACGAGGGATAACGCGCACTCAAAATCTTCCTTTGCTTCAAGATGACGCGCCCTCTCACAAAGCACGGCTTGTGCAGCTAGCAGCCAACGATTTGAATATTGAAATTCTTCCACACCCATCATTTTCTCCAGATTTGGCTCCATCAGACTTTTTTCTATTCCCAAATCTTAAAAAACAGCTAAAAGGAAATCATTTTGACAGCGAAGAAGAGGTTATACTGGCATGTGATGACTGGTTTAGTTTGAAAAATAGGGTGTTCTACTCCCAAGGTCTTTTCAAGGTCAAGCAGAGATGACAGAAGTGTGTCAATTCAGACGGTGGCTATATTGAAAAGGAATAAACACTATACAAAATTTCAGCTCTCTGTGACATGTCCTTCATGGTCAGGCCCAAGACTTATGTCAATCCCCTTGTATGTTAGGCATCTTTCAAGGAGATGTTCAGCAGTCATTTTATCACTGCCACATTTACATTCATCGGTAGTTCCTGTCTTTAGCTTGTTGAACTAATGGTATCCCAATCTGTTGTGGCCCATGTGGACAATTACCAGTTGTTCTCTTCTGTTGAGCTGGTAATATGAATCATTTCGTGTGTGACCTGGATACTCTACATCCCATTTGTTTCTGTATCTGATTCTATAAAACTCTTTGCCTGTTCTAAAGTTATGCTTATATCAGACTGAGGTAGATTTCCACCTTCCTGTGCCAGTCTGTCAGCCTCTTCATTGTGGGGGATGTTACCATGAGATGGGATCTATTGTATCACAACCCTTTTTAATAGTTGACTTAGTTTGTGGAGCACTACTCTAAGGTCAGGACCACCTTTGTGGTAGTACTCTTAGGTCATCCAGGTCTGCATTATTCTGTCGTCTCAGCATTGCTAATACTGACAGTGTGTTTCCCTTTGGCAAGACAGCGACTTAATACAGTAGAACTCCATTTATCCGAACCCCAATTATCCGAACATCCAATTATCCGAACACTTTTTCCAGAAAAAAAAAATCAGATGCCACAGTCACGTTAGACTAAAATTCTGAATCTTTTGATGCGGCAAACTTCAAATGTGTGCGAACAATTTGTAGAGAATGGGATGGCTAATGGTCGGTCGCTTACGTACAGGAAGTCAGTTAGATCATAAAGTCAGTTAATATCTGGTTTAAAAATACAGTGTACGTGTGCGTTCTAGGTAGAACACTGGCTAAACAGACAGTTCAACTTAAAATAATTGTGTCTGCTACTACAGCAGAATAATTTTGGCGTACAAGTATTTCTCTGTGCGATATGGCATCTTCCAGTAGGCCTAAAGCATATAAAAGGAACCGCAATGTTTTGTCAATTGAAACGAAAACAGAATTTATCAAGAGACTAGGACAAGGTGAAACTGTGTCTTCACTTGCGAGGATTTTCAATGTCGGGAAAGCTACCGTCTCTGACATTAAAAGTAACAAGGATAAAATTATGAGTTTTGCATCGAAATTTGATAGTGAAAATGGGTCGAAGAAACGTAAAACCATGAGAAATGCGAAAGATGTGAAATTGGAAGAGGCTTTGTATATATGGTTTGTGCAAAGAAGAAGCAAAGGGGAACCTATCTCTGGTTCTCTGTTGTGTGAAAAGGCACTTCAGTTCAACAATCAACTTGACGGTCCTCCTGACTTTAAGGCTAGCCAGGAATGGTTAAGAAACTTTAAATCTCGTCATGGCATACGAGAATTGGAGATTCAAGGGGAATCTTTATCTAGCGATGCAACTGCCGCTAAAAATTTTATAGAAACATTCTTGGCTTTTTTGGAAGAAGAAGGTTATTCACTCGAGGATGTGTATAATGCCGATGAGACTGGCTTATACTGGAAATCATTGCCTCAAAAATCACTTGCATCTCAGCGCGAAGCAGCTGCCCCTGGGTTTAAAAAGTGCAAAGAGAGAGTAACAATTTTGGTAGCCGCGAATGCCAGTGGAAGTCATCGTTTACCGGTGCTAATGATCGGCAAAGCCAAAAAACCACGTTGTTTAAAGAATGTGACATGTCTCCCATTGTGTTACAAAGCACAGAAGAGTGCTTGGATGAATAGTGAAATATTTCTTGATTGGTATACAAATCAGTTCATCCCAAATGTGAAGAGGTTGGGAGAACAAGAAAAGAAAACTGGAAAAGTAATTCTTCTACTGGACAATGCACCATCTCATCCAGAGACGGATACATTGAATGCAGTTGATGCAAATTTTAAAGTAATTTTTCTGCCTCCCAATGTAACAGCACTGATTCAACCAATGGATCAGGGTGTTATAGCAAAGCTTAAAAAGATGTACAAGAAGGAAGTCCTGCGTCGTTTATTGTTGGCTGAAGATGAAGAAAGTGTGGTGGCGTTTTCCAAAAAGCTTAATCTCAAAGACTGCTGCTATATGTTAGCTGATGCTTGGACCACCCTGTCACAAGATAATCTCAACAAGGCTTGGAGTAGATTGCTTGGGAAAAAAGGAGGAAATGAAACTACTGCAGTGGACACAAATGATGATTGTATAAATGAAGTTGTGGAACTGTTTCAAGCAATGCCCGGATTTTCGGACTGTGACAAAGATGATGCACACATGTGGCTAGAAGATGATAATGATTCTGGTTTTCAGTTTTTGAATGACGAAGAAATTTTGTCTTTTGTGCAAGAAGAAAACCAAATACATGTAGTGACCGATGATGAAGACACCTCAGAAGTACATGATGTACTTGTAGATTATGAAGAAAAACCAAAACGTCGACCAAGTCCTGAAGAGGCCTTTATAGCACTAGAAACTGCGATGGCTTGGTACGAGCAAGAAGATGACAGCTGTCCTACACAGCTTCTGCTGTTGAAGAGAATTCGGGACTTAGCAGCCAAAAGGAGACTATCCAGTTTGGTGCAAAAGAGGATTCCTCATTATTTTAAATAGTGGGCTACATCTGTGCAAGTACATATATACGTAAGTTGCGCCTGGTTTTGAATCGTTTGTAATGTTATTTTGAAAACATTTCTCTTTCTTAACAAAAATAATTAATACAAGAAGTACATGCACTGCAGTGTAATAAAAGATTTTGGTGATACAGTGATCTAATACAGTGTGGGTATTATTATTACAGTATAAGTAAATATGTTTTATAGTGTATTTTCCTTGTGATGGTTAATTATTTTTAGAAATATGTGTACATGTACTCGATACATTATGTAATCCAATTATCCGAACATTTGATTATCCGAACGATGCTCGGTCCCATGGGGTTCGGATAAATGGAGTTCTACTGTATAGAACAAATCCTGAGTTCTTCAGTACTACATAGAGCCATTCCTGATGTATGGAAGTGAGTCATGGACAATTAGTAAATAAGCATTAATGGCCACAGAAGGAGGCTTAAAATACTATGGTATGGACAGCTAAAAAGAGTAATGAGGATGCCCTCAAAGAGGGGCTAGCAAATCTAAATAAATAATGAAGGAAACCTGAGTCCTGTGGATAGTAAATAAATAAGTAAGTAAAAGTAATTAACAGGTACTCGTTGGACATAAAGGGTGGCACTAGACAACAGATAAGAATATAAGTGATAGGCTTACCGGGAATCGAACCTAGGACCAACCAGATGGCATCATTGCCTGGCGCCTTCTGGTTGGTCCTAGGTTCGATTCCTGGTAAGCCTATCACTTATGTCCAACGAGTACCTGTTAATTACCTGTATTTATTAGCAAACCTAAAGAAGCCTTAAAGTTTATTCCTCATGTTAGAAGGCAGCAATCCACTTTCTTTAGGCATGTTAAGAAAGCTGGAGTATACAGTGACCACAGGAAAGACTGGTACAGGTGACTGGACAATCCTGGTACAGGTGACTGGACAATTTGGTAACAGAATTGGTAAACAATATTGGAGACAGGAAGTTGTAGAGAGACATGATCGCCTACACCACCTGTCATGGCACTTGATGAAGAATATGTTCTTCTTGCTTATTCTTTTTGATGTTCTCTGTGTTTGAGGACAGAGCAATAGGACTTCTGTGACATTTTAGTTGATGATTCTTGTTTCTGTATATATTCCTATCCGTAGTTTGTCACCTGTTTCCTTGATACTAATGATACTGCCTGTGTATAATTTAATGCTGTCATTTGTTGTATATATTTGCTGGCTCTGTTTTTGGAAGCTTTTTTGTTAGTTTTTTTCAATTAATGTATATCTGCCAGGTGGTAGTCTGTGTCTGGCTCCCTGAGTGTTACACCTGCACATACTTCATCTTTTCTCCTTCAAGTACCATGCCTAATGGCATAGGTACTTCATGTCTGTCCTTTGCTTCCTGTCTCAGTACTCTTGATCAATTTGTTGTTTTCTTCCATGCCATGATGTCATACTGTTTCTTCTCTCTTTGTTGCTGTCACGGGTTGCCTCCCCTTGCTGTTGCTCTGCAGTAGTGATTCAACAGTGGCCAAAACCTAGAGTATTTAATGTGGGTCTTCAAAGGTAGGTCTACCTTCGCACAAGGGTACTCTTAGCAGAGTTGTAAATAGAAGGATAATGATGCTTCTACCTCGAGGGTGTGTTCACAAGATATTTCAGAAGTCAAGAACAATGCTGAATGATGAGTCTGAGCATGTTAACTTTTTATCTGACCCGCCGCTTTTTGTGAAGATGTATATTGTATGATTTAGCTTGTTCAAGCCCCCAGCAAAATTCCTCTTATTAGCTCGATATAGATATATATAAACATACACTAGAGGTTCTGAGTCATACCTGTGCCTTTCCCTCAGTAATAATTATTCAACTATGAATTTGTCAAAATCAATATATACAAATTTAATGATCAATTACTTTAACACTTGTAAATACATGTTCGTTGGTGATTTTAAAAATAGGTTTCTTCACAGAAATTATTTGCGCTTGATGAATATAGGCAACTAAAGTTCGATCGTGTTTGGCCTGTTAAAATTGGGACTTGTCAAAATGCTGAAGTGCCGATACTGCTTTTCTGTAGATTTGTCTCTGTGGTGAGGGGCACCTTTCCAGATCAGTTCAGGAAGTAACCTTTCCTGGTCAAGGCAAGAATCTTCGAGTGTAGATCTCATGCTTCGAACCACAGTCTAGTAATTCTGCAAATGGTCTCTCCAGGTTGTACCGCAAATAGTCGGGTCGCCTCATACTGGTACCACAAACTTTAAAGGGAATAAAAGAATAATTCCACTGCTAAATATTTGTTTGCCTGATATTAATCAGGCGCCTTTTACTGCTGTCTGTCAGGCATTTGTTTCTCAGATTTTTACTCTCCCTGAGCAAATATCATTTCACTCAGGACATGTGATGAAAAATCACCACTATATCAGTTAATTTAAGGAAAAATTTGTGCCTGAAGGAACATATTAAGTTTACATACATTCACAAAATGATAATATACAACTATGCACAGGTTGATGTAATCACCACTCACTCCCTGCTCCATTCAGAGTCTGGGATTACCTCTACTTTTGGTTCTTCCATGAGAACTAGTATGAAGCAATCACCAGCGCTTGCTGTGGTGGTTCATGAATGTATCCTTTTCACATGCTGAGGTTGCCAGCCTAGTGTGAATCTTTAACACCACTAGCAAGTATAAACAAATTCACAGCATAAAATTTATGTTTACAACTTAACCCAATAGGGAAGATAGATTTCTTGCTCAGTAGAATAGTCTTGTCAACTTAACACAGATGCCTCAAACACATGTCTGGGGTATTATTTCTATTTGAGAATCCCTCTGTGACTTGTGAGTGGTCCTGTAGAATTCCGGGTTCCGTATTAATATTGGCGAGTTTTCTACTGATGTACAGAGATGCTCTTAATACTTTTTGTCCTGCCCTATAAATTTAGAATCCAATTATATTATTTTCCGTGGCAAGGTCCAAGCTTTCTGCGTTGACGATTTCTGGAATGCAGTGATATATGTTAAACTTCTACGTTATATCGTCGGTTCCCGGCCCACGATTCCACCTGGCTTTTTCAACAAACTCCCAATCATAGCAATTGTTTGTTCATGCCTCAGACGACAGCCAATACATTCAAAAGTACATGTTATGATAGAGTAGTGCTATGGGATTTCCTATGTGACTCACACCTTTGAGAATTCAAACAGTCATCCTCTGTTTATGGAGTTGTGATATCCGTAAAATGTTGTCAAAGTTTACTTAAGTTATATCACACTTCCTGCTCACTCTTCCAAATGTCTTCCAAGATTGCATTTATCTATAATCACCTATACCAAGTAATTCGGAAGTCTGATTATTTAGTTTACCAGACTCTGCCGATTTCTTGTATCACATGACTTGTCGCAATCCGATTGTCTAGACATATCATGGTCTATACAATTATTAAAACCCGTATTGCAAGTCCATTCTACTGTCAAATCGGAAGTGCTTACGCAGTCTTGAACAAATACTTTATGTTCGCATTTAACTTGAGTCAGTGTGGTATTATCACTTTTAGTGGTTCAATTATTCTCTCAGGGATGGGCGATTGTCTGGCCAGTCATGCGTCAAAGTGTGAAATATGAACAATGGTAGTAGGCAAAAGGGCAACAATTCTGAGTAGAGGATAGTCACGAGCTTATGTGCATTAAATATGCCGAAATAATAGATAATAAAGGTGATGAAAGGAAATTGCAAAAACAAAAACAAACGAGCCTAATTGTATAGTTGCCTCTCTCTCTTTTTCTTTTCAATCACAGTTGCCATAGATGTTTGATTCTGATCTTTCATCATTATAAGCTCTTTATATTCTGTCGATTTTTCTGTTATGTTTCTCTTGATCTAATAATAATGTTCCTTCTTTTAATTTCAAACAACAAGTGGCTGTTTGTGTCCTTCTGCCTGTTAACTCATTTATTTGCTGGTATACAAATGTGTTATTTCTGTGCTGCACCTCAAGTTCTCTGCAATTCTGGTTTAGCCATGCATTGTCAAACATTTACATACTATTTCTTTATTTGGTCTTTTTTTTTCCCCCTTTTCCCTGCTTCTTAAGTTGTAAAATTTCATCTGTCACGCATTTCTTCTTTGCTCCTCTTTATTGCAGGTTTGATGTATTGACCCCTTTAACATTTCCCACCCACTGTTCTTCTATATTTGGTATTTTTCCAGTTGCTTTGGATCTATTCTCTATTGTAAAGTTATAGCTGTCACACATATTTTTATCTGATTAAAGTCAGCTTAAATCTAAGTCAGTAGTCTAGTTTTTAAAGTCTACTCCACTTTCCTCAGGTTTATTCGGTTTTTTCTTTTTTTATATTTCTGCCAAATAAATAAGTAAATAAATAACGGTAATAAGCCAGTACTCGTTGGACATAAAGGGAAACACTAGACAACGGAAAATAAATAAAAGTTATTGGCTGAAAACTGCTCCTGACCTAGTTTTCAAACTATTTCTACATCTTGTGCAATTTGCTATGTTATCAGTTTGATTATGAACATTGTTTCCTGGGCTTTTCCTCGTCCAAAGGCGACTTGACTGTTTTTTTCAACCACCTGTCACCTGCTATTGTATTATATGTTTTTGCCCACTCTCTTTCATTTCTTTCTACTAGGCCAAAACCACCAGTCGCATCATCCATGATTTCATTTCCAACTTTTGCTTTAAGTCGCCAAGTAGAGAAGATTTCCAGTGCTTTCAGAATAGCAACCATCTCTGCTGTGAAAGCAGATGTATTATTTTGGACTGCCATCTCCGCGTGGTGCTAATGTCTTGTCAGTTGCCCCCGTTTTAGCAAATTGTGTTGACTTAGCGCTCCAAGTTATTCACTCACGTATAAAAGAGCTTATATTGAGAACCCAGTGAAAGGTTCCTCGATACTTTATTACTCATACTTATTCCATCACTGAAAACAAATAAATAATAAATAAAAAAAACAAACGAAAAGAAAGTGAGCATTATGGCAAGGCACGTGTATTTATATTCAGTATTATATGTTTGATACATAACTTAAGATGACTTACATATTTGTTTTTGTGTTGAGATGACATAATTTATTTATATTTGCTATTTTTTTCTTCTTTTTTTTAAAGTTTCGCATAATTTATTTTCCGAACAAATAGACTCGGACTTCAACATGTGGTTTTAGATACTTCTATTTTTAATTAATATATACTACTGGACAAAAGTTAAGGGCCACCATTCAGTTTTGTCCAGTAGTATATTTTACCATCTGTCATATGTTAATGTTTATTCTTGTTATATATTCTTTTACTGTTCTGTGTATTTCCTAGGTGAGCCTCTTTTAGTACCTATTCTACAGCAGAAGTGGGTAGTCATGATTGTAAATATTCTAATAATGGAATTCTTTGTAGCCATGGCCGGTAGTAATCATGCTGACTGTAGGCACACACTGACATAGAAGCCATGCAGTATAAAGCTGTACAACACAGATTTACGCTGATTGTTCCAACTATGAGTATTTGGCCCAAAGAATTTTATTTGTCAACTCAAGCAAAATAACTTCTTCATTTGTACATCCTTTATAAATCACACAATTAATTTCCTTGTTCAGCAAGAACAATCATCATCCATGCTCTTACTTGTAATATCTCTCTGTCGTTCATATATGTGTACACACACACAGATTTGTTGCAATTATACACATACATACTATATATATACACACATACATACATACACAAGGGTTTATCATACATATAATCTGTACTCATGACAGAAGAGAACTGGTCATATACTTAACGGGAAGAGAACTGGTCATATATACTCCTGGACAAAAGTTATGGGCCACCATTCAGTTTAGACAAGGTTTATATAATTGATTAGCAAACTGTAAAGACAAGTGAAAATTCATTAAAACTGAGCTCAGAGAAATGTGTATACATTTTTGTGTGCACTAGGTTAATTTTTTTAAAATGTCCATAAACTGGGTCACTTTAACCTGCACGTGAAAATTGCCATTGTTGCTGCAAAAACTCGTCGTTTTTGCAACACACCCCATTAGTTCAAAAGGTAAAAAAGTGAGTTAATTTCTTTTTGTTAGTAAGTCACACATTATTAACAAACACTTGACTGACCTTTTCCACGGATGAATCAACTTTATTTTGTAATAAATTGTTTACACCTGGTTGCATTTAATTGGTCCATAGTGGAGTTTTTCTTGGTGGCAATTAACTTTTGTCCAGTAGTATATATATAATATATATATATATACGCACCGATTTATCACGCACACACACATATATATACACACACAGATATATCACAGAAAAGACTACTAGACAACAAACTTTATTGGACCACACATTCAACTACACAACATTTAAGTGATCATAGACAAAAACACAGTGACATTTATCACATAACAGCCTTAACCAAATAATAGACCTAACCAAATAACTGACCTAATCAAATACCAGACCTAATCAAATACCAGACCTAACTAAATAACAGATCTAACTAAATAACAGACCTAACCAAATAACAGATCTAACCAAATAACAGACCTAACTAAATAACAGACCTAACCAAATAACAGATCTAATCAAATAACAGACTTAAGAATATAACATAAGTTACCAGACGTGAGACTTTACCATAAAACGTTTTTGACCAGAAAGCAGACTTTACTATTTAACAAACGTAATAGAAAATAGACCTGTAAAATAACAATCTTTACCACATACTTTACCAGATTACAGATTTGGTCAGACAAAATAGTTGACTAAACATTAGATTTTATCAGACTTTATCCTGGCTGATCTGAACTGTCTTCTTGATGTGCTGAATTAGCAGTGCAGTAATATTAAACTGTTGTAGATTTTAAGCAACACTCGGTCCACGCATCCACAGGGCTACGTGGAGGTGAAGTCCAATCAGAGATGTTGTATTTCAACATCTCAAATGCCAGACCAATAGCAAATAACTTGGCTGATTTTGGTAGGAGTATATATCCCCACTACACTCGTTTATCTGAAATCTTCAAGACAAAAATAAACTAATGTTCTCTGCATGTCATCTACGACATCATGTCTGACTTACTAGACCGCATAACTGTACTGGAAAATATAATGAATCCGAAACAAGTTACCACACATTAAACACTCACTTTACAAAGGTGTACATAACATACTGAACACGTATTTCCAGGTGAGAACATTGTAATGTGACCTATTTTCACGATCGAAGCTACAGAGGTAAGACACGCTAAGTAAACAGGACAAAAGAAATATTACATTCTTTGTGTACCACTTCCACAACATGGACACCAGACTAGATACGTGTCGCATGTTAGCTTATTATGGCAAGCAACCACAGAAGACATAGAAAAACAAAAGTTTCAAAACTAGAGAACACGATATAAATCACGTCAGTGGCCAAACAAGTTTGTAGTGTCTTCGATACCATTTCTATTTCTAGTGGTCTATGGTTCGATCCCCAGATGAGGTGAGATTTTTTAGGCCGCAAACGGCTCCTGGGTCGACCCAGCCCCAATTGGGTACCATAGCAACTCTGGGAAGGTTAAGGCGGCCGGCGAGATGCTGACCACATCACCCCTAGTGTGCCGATGGTCAAGAAAATATGGGCCTAACACCATGTTCTCAATATGCCTCAATGGGCGTGTAACGGGATCCTTCCTTCCTTTCCTTCGATACCATTGACCAAAGTAAACTAATGATATTTATAAACAATATTTATTACAAAATGAAAAAAAAAAAAAAATCTACATTATGTAAAACATACATCTATTAATTAGATGTGCTGGTAGGAACATTTATCATCTATATTTGTTACAAATGAAAGTGGAATGATGCTATTTCCATTGGAGCTATTGATATCCTGTCAGTTGGCTTTACTTGTCGTTTGACAGCTGTGTGTGTTAGTGTTGTTTCACGAACACTGGAAAAGCTGAAGTTCTTGAACAAGTTTTCAAAGGTTACTGTTGAATCTGCAAGTGAGCACAGACGGGTATCCGCTGGAAAACTGCAATCGTAACCTCGCCGATGGAAGATAACGCTAGTGCCGTTATAGTTAAGATTTCCGTTGGATAGACTGCGGAAGTTGGTGATGCTGATGTCACATGGGAGAGGGTTTGAAAGTGAGATCACAGTTTTGAAGAAGATGTCAGTATTGACTGTGGTAAAGTATGCCAGGAGCGGCTGCTGCAGCATGTCTGAAACTCTCAGAGATGAGAGGGAAAGGTTGATGTAATGCGATGATGATTGTCTCGGTGACGTTCTCCTTTCTACCATGATGACAAATCTACTGATGGTTGGTTTAATATCAGTAACACCCTCTCCCAAACCACGGTTGTCATCATAGATTAGCTGACGGTCAAGCATTACCTCGACTTGTCCGGCTTCTAGACATGACATACCGTGTGGTTGAGCAGATAGCACAGAGAGCCTTGTCATATGGTCCTCCAGCACCACAGCCGAGGTCATTGGGTAGTAGTTTGCTTCGGTTGGCAGACTTCTGTTTGTACGACGCCGAATAAACTGGAAGCCATTCTGGTCTGTGAAGAATGACAGATCAGAATTGTTAATGGTTGTGTTTAGTCGCATTATCAGCTCTTTATCTTTGAGGGTCTGAATGTTGAGATTGTTCTCTATGAAAACTGCAGAGGCCAGATGAGAAGGATGGTGGTACAACGTTACTGTTTGGGTTATATACGGGGGAAAGTTTACAACCACAGAGGTTGTAAGGGGACCCTGTGATACTCTAATAACTGGAATGTCGGAAAATAAATCTGTAGGTGGACCCTTCGGAAAGAAGAGGTAAGCACCACTTCCTTGGGACTTGTAAATCTGAAAGTTTAAGTTGAGTTTTGTTACATTATTTGTGGCCATGTCCATGACCTGCAACAACGACCCTGTTCTTGGATCAAAGGTCAGCTGAATGACCTGATTGTCTATGACTATTGGCGATGTCCGCTGCGGTTCAGGCTGGTTTAGATGAAAAGGTAGAGAACTTGACACATCAATCTGAGCTGTGTTTATTACAGTTATGGAGGATGTGTATGATGTGTCAGGGTGAAACTCTCTCTTGTACAGAATGCAAGAAATGATGGCGAAGGGTTCAATCTCAATCAAGAATGTCAACTCAAAGACCTCGCTTAGCGCGTCCACATTTCCATCTGTACTCCACACTGGGCTTATCTGACTGGGAATGACCTGTTGAGAGCTGGACACAACCTCCAGCACGTCAGTGTTCACCAAGAGATGAACAATCTGCTGCCTTCGATGACCTAGAGGATTAAAGAAGGTCACAGCTGTTCCTGTCGCCAGCACAGAAATCACTTGCTTTTCTGGTAAAGTTGTGTGACTTCTTCTTATAGTCTCTGGCTGAAAGACCACGGGCGACTCTACTTTACCATCTGAAAGTAATGACTGTATAGTAGACTTGATCACGACCTGAGACTGAGTGAGAGCTTTCATCAAATACTGCTCATAGTCGTCCGCAACGAATGATCTACCAGTTCCAGTTATAGCGTCGTGATGCAGAAACAAACCAAGAGATCTTCTGGCTTGTTGCAGAAGTGAAGAATAATCCGAAAATTTGGCGTCTGGGTTCATTCCCCACTTTTTATAAAACGCATATTGTAAAGTGTTCAAAATATCTGCAGCTTGTAGAGTGTGCTGAACCTCCCGGCTAAAGAATTTGTCGAATGGGCGCGTGGAATAGAAACCAGTCCAGTATGCCATATCCCTGTCTGAGTAGGGGAAGAAGTCGCCGCTAAGAATAGGAAACTCTTCTGTACGGCCGGTTAATTTCTTGTTCGTATGCTCCCTCCTTATCTGCAGGAAGTAATCATTTAAAGTACCCCACTGAATTTTGACATTCCAGTCAGGTCGAGAGTTCATGAACTGAATCAACTTTTCATAATTCTCATACTGTTGTTCCCATTCTTTCTCCTTGTCATACCGGAAGTCATCTCCGATTGGCACAAGAATTGTGTTGTACCGGAAGTAGTAAGCTTTTGCTCGGTATTGAAGATACAATATCTCGGCGCTGTGCTCAAGGTTGTCCTTGGTGATCTCCTTTGCTAAAGTCTCTGAAAAGTCTCCAGGAATTTGCCGGAAGTCAAAATGCAGACACACGAACTCGTTTGGCCCGCAGGTGTACTTGATGTTGTAAAGCATAAAAGGCATCACGTGGCAGAAGATGTCCGTTGAACCACTCCCATCCCACATCTGACGCCAATAAAATTCCAGTGCCTTCTCTTTCACCAGAGAGGTTTTAACTGCCTGGTGTACTCTCTGAATCACCATGTTGGACATGCCAGATTTTTGCCACAGGTACGGCATCGTACTAGAATATCCAAAAGGGTCAATAGACCAACTGTTTTTAGGTCGAACTCCGAGGTTTTCCCACAGCCACTGATGGCCTTCAATTAGCTGGTCCACCACTGCCACGTAATGGGTGCTGGCTTCGTCAGGCATTACCCAGCCTCCCAGAGTAATCTCCAACTGACCTCTCCTGATCAAGCGTCTCACATGAACCTGCCAATAGGAATAATAGTAATGATAACAACGGAAGGTGAATCTCTGTCTAGTCACACATTCTTGTCAATAAGTCAGGATGGAAAGAGACTTACTGTAATTACTACCATGTAGTTCCCAGCTGTCTATAACGTGGCAAATAAATAATAGGACGACTGATCCCTCAAGAATGTCATAAGAAGGCGACTAACATTAGATTGTGCATGGGGCTAGCAACCTCATCGTCTAAAACAAATATCTATGAATACCTGCAGATACAAGAACACTTGAGTATGAGCAGATACAAGAACACTTGAGTATGAGCAGATACAAGAACACTTGAGTATGAGCAGATACAAGAACACTTGAGTATGAGCAGATACAAGAACACTTGAGTATGAGCAGATACAAGAACACTTGAGTATGAGCAGATACAAGAACACTTGAGTATGAGCAGATACAAGAACACTTGAGTATGAGCAGATACAAGAACACTTGAGTATGAGCAGCAGCAGCCGTGACTCCATACTTGAATATGAGTAGCTGCAGCCGTGACTCCTTGCTCCATAGGAAATGAGTAAGTGAGAAATAAATATTTCCCGCTTATTCTTTCCTGTCACATTTTTTGTTTCTAGGGTTTGATCCCTTCTGGCTACCTGCGCCAAACTACGTCATTTCCTCTTGCAGTCATAGTTTCCTCAGAGTATATTTCAATATTATGAGGCTGGGAAAAGACTATTTCAGAGTAGAAGAACCTTCCTATGCAGAATGTCTTTATGGCAATAATATAGAGCATTTCTTGTTAAAATGTAAGAGGTATGAACAAATGAGAATCCCAATATTAGATTATTTGTAGGCTTCAAATTTACCTGTAAATATAGAGGTGGTCTTAAGAATAGACCTAGGCACCTACATAATATAGTCAAACAGTATTTAACAAGAACACAAGTTAATATACAGTAATTGGGAAAGTGAAGGTCTAATGATGTTCTTATAAAACATATGACTTATAACAAGTAAAGTCAATTAAATATCTAACTAAACACCAGTGGCTTTTACACCCTGTGACAGATGAAAATCCGAGCACCTTGATCGATTCACTTTATTCTCACCGGCACCCCTCTTTCTTGTTCAATCTAATCGCTCAACGTGGTTTCGCACGTGTTTCCTTAATTAGCATGCACGGGTTATCGCGCAAAAAAGCCATGCCTTTCGCCATTTGTCTTATTCCTAGTTAATCACGCATACCTGCCTTTGTTTCAAGCGCGATCAGTACAGCTATTAAGATTTCTACTGTCTTTCCTTCAAAAGGGGGCGAAGCAACGGTTTTTATAGTTCCCTAAGACCAAACGGGACGGTAATTGTTAATCAAGGGGGAATTAAGCGAATGCCAAGGAGCATTAACCACTTTTGCCGACTTCATTCCTTTGTTCGTGTCCAGGGGACACAATTTGCTCACCGAGAGAAGGTACCAAGAGTAGTCCGCTCGCTAACGAAACGAATATGCGGTCGGCAAAAGCGTGAAAAATAACTTTCATTCAAGAATCGACCGCAGATTCTCCCAAAATCCGGGCAGAGGTGTTTAATCTCGCACTAGCTAACGATTTTTTTACCCATTTCATATATATATCCATCTCTTAAAAACTCAGTTATCAGTTGCTACAGGATTTCTTGAATGGTCTAGCTCGCATTTAGAGCCTTATTTTCATTTGGATTTCTGATAATACGTGGAGATTAATTCAGTTTCCTGATTTGCGGTAACTAATAGTATATTAGCATAGTGTTTTAATTGTTAAAGTGTTTTCCATTATATTTTTCTGGTTTTTTTTTGTGTTAATTAAATAACGTCTAGCAAATTTTACCAGCTGGTAACGTAAAATTTAATTACTCGCTAGTTCCCCAGTAGAGATGCTTTAAATTAATTAATAGATGCTAGGCGGTGGATAATTACCGCAAGAGAACGCAATTTATTTCTATCTCATCATGTGTAAATTGTAAGTGACTAGTGTTCATATCTCGTGTTAAAAGCGATGAGATTAGCTAGACACTTGTGGGTTTTTAATTTAATTTAATAACGGAGTGCTTAACAGGACATACCTAAAAACGTGTGTTAGATTAGGATATTGATAATATTGTTAAAACGTTTGTATTTCTTCCAATATAATCTAGACTGGTCATAAACCTGCGATCCAGCGATTTTACGGTCTGATGTTCCTATCAGCATCCAGAGATTATTGTTGTAACCATCTTCATGTTGTGACCCCTGTGTGGTCCACCTTCTCCCTTATGACGAGAGGTCAAATCAAGAAAAACACAATAATTATAATTTTTAACTGGAACGGAACATTCCCAGAATACAACTTTTTTTCACATATATATCTATTATCAGTCTGCTGTGGCAGAAATTAGGTACGCTTTTATCTGACCCATGACAGGAGTTTTTTCCCATCGGATATATTCAAGAGAACTCATTGTTCATACTCGGCCATCACCTCAACGAACAGCTGATGATTATCATTTAACATTTTTTTTCCTATCACGTCACTGAGTGTCACAGTCACTTGAGGCTAGACCGCACTGGGAATATATTAACATATTAAGTCCCAGGACAGTGCCACCACATAAAAAGAAACTTATTCCAAACCTATACCTGCAGTGAAAATAGGAATATCCTGGACAATACTAACACATCAGCGACTCCCCGGAAAAGTAGCAGTCAGCAAAACCAGATAGTCTGGGGCTGCAATTGACAATGAACATGACTGAATAGTCTCAATACATGTTAGTGTTTAATTCCATGGCATGTATGCAGCGTCAACAGAGGGGTAAGTAAATCTGAAAGTGGGCCACTGTATGATTGTAGTGAGTGAAACGGAAAGAAAGAAACTTATTTTCTTATGTTACTACTAACCTACCAAATCTTATTTTATTTATCTCTTACTAATCTGAGTGTTCACGGGAGAGGTTAAATTAAGGACATAGTCTTTACCCGTCTTGAATATTCCCTCCCCACGGCGGCGCCCCCCCCCCCCCCACTGTTAATTATTTTGATCTTTTTGGGTTAATTACCTCTGTTGGGATCTTTCCTAGTTTCCCTATACAAGAGGGAGGGCCTATTAGATTAGATTTCCATTTTCTTGTATGTAAACTATAATTCATTGATGTAACGCTTTTCTTGATGTTGTGATATTTCTAGTGAAAAATAAACATAATAAACCTTAAGCTATAGTGTTGGTCAAAACCCCTGCCCATATATACATGTTATCCATAGTTTTTTTGTTTTCACGTCTGTACGTATTTCTGTCACAAAAATTGTGTGTACGGAGTGTCGTGTAACTTGTACTTTGTACAAGAAGAGAGAGTGCGTCTAATTTAAATATTGTCATGAGATAGGCTGGATTAGAGCAATTACTCAATCCGAGACTGTTCTTTCTCTTACCCTCTCACCCCCCTCGTGAAACTGAAACCTTTTCTTACACCTTCTTCTCACATAGCTATCACTATCACCTCTGCTCGGACGGGACCATAAATATCTCAGGCCTATCTTATAAAAAATTACGACACACCCCCTCCCCCTGTTTATTTTTGTTTTTTGTTTTTTTTTTGGTTTTATCTCCCTTTTTGGTTTTGTTTGTGTGTTGTTGTTGTTGTTGACATGGACGTAAATTTGGCAATTTTGATTAGCCCTATTTAAGGACAGGAGATGTGATGTCACTTTCATGTATCGGCAATTATTCATATTATTTGGAACTGAAAACAAAATATATCCTAATTATAACTCATTAGAGGTTGAACGATATATATTTTTGTAAAATAAAATTTTGCCTCGGTTTGGCGAGGCGCGTCCCGTTCAACCTAGTCGGTTATATTAGGACGCATGTCCAAATATAAGAAAAAACCTTTAGGTATGATAACACTTAATTACGTCATTTAACGACATGTCTCATACATCAAATTATAAAATAATCAGGCTGGCAGCTCGTTACAAAATCTGCATTAGTATTACAGCCCCTTTGTCTTCTTCCAGGCAGTCATTCAAGACATCTAAACTGTCAAAATAAGACTACAAGTGAGTAGACCATTGGAAATATGACTACAAGTGAGTAGACCAAGTCTAGATTTCAGTACCTGTCAGCTTCCCGCAGAACACAATAAATACACGCCAGTTATTCCTGCCATTCATTAACCTATTCAATGTGTTTCCAGGTTTTCTATATTCCCCCTAGGTCATTTTTTTTTTTACAATAGTCTTCATTATTTTGTTCAAATGATAATGTTCCTTCAGTCACTTGTTTGGTAACGTTCTGGTTCGAGCTTGTTTTGTTATACAAGTCTGAGTTTGTATTTATTTGAGTTTTTTAGTGTGACGTCTGCTTATAACAACCGTTGTTTATTTTTAGTATAATAAAGGTCTGTGTATGGGGGAATAGGAACCTCAACACGTTAAACAGATTGCAACAGAAACTATCACTGCCAGGACACATGCATGATTTGGTGCGCGTTTCGTGCAAAGGGTGGCTGCAAGCTGCACCAGGAGTGAAAAGGGGGAATAATGCGGACATAAATCTAGTCCAATGCTCCACAACCAGTGTGCCACGGTTGTCTACCTTGTGTGCCATGACACCAGGTAGAATACACCACATGCTGGTGTAAAATAGTTATATGTTATGGTAATAAGTTACGAAGGAGTCTCATGTATAATTTTAGAAATAATAAATTCAGTTACTATTACTCACCAATCAATTAAAAAAAAAAAAAAATTGGCAACTTTGTCTTATGATTCGCAGCGAATTTTTAAATAACCGCCTACTTAAACATTACACAGGATGAGCGATAAGTCGCTACGGTTTCAAAATTATGTATGTTCAAATACGTAATAGATTATCTTAATCTTATTTTTGTCAGAATACAGAAAAATCTCTCTCCTAATACTTATTTTGTTTTTGTGCAGACAATTATTTCCTTACTGTCATCCAATTTCTGTATAAACATTCTGTAACAGATGTATTGGAAGACTGCGTCCAGTGAATTATGTCATTGATGACAGTAGTATCACAGCTTTAAAGTTGGTGTCAGAATGTTCTCGAGAGCTGGTTTAGATGAAGTTGTCGAAAATGAAATAATAAATTCGCTAAAATCTCAGAGAGTCGAACTGACCAATGAAGAGACAGTATTTTGAATGATAAATAATGTTATAGTTGTCAATAAATAATGTTATAGTTATCAATAAATAATGTTATAGTTATCAATAAATAATGTTATAGTTATCAATAAATAATGTTATAGTTATCAATAAATAATGTTATAGTTGTCAATAAATAATGTTAGTGTTCTGTTATTGTTTTGGTTGATATAATTGACACATATCACTACATACTGAAGCCACACGTTTTAAGCGAACAGCTAAAGGACTTATTGTTAACCCTGTAGTGTGCCGTAGAATTTAGAATGGCCATGAAGTAAAAAAGGTTGCTGTGCACTGGTCTGGTCTATATTTTCTGATGATACCACAAACTAAGTTTAATTATATTTAAAAAAAAAGAAACCTTCTGCGAGTACCATTATACTGTCAGCACAGTGTGAGATAAGATGGCTTGCCTTAGTTAGTATGACTTTATTATAACCACACCAACAACTATATTAAAATTACATCCATGGCATTATAATCTTGTGACAAACAAATTGCTGTCGTTACTGAGTTCAACATTCTTGTCTTGCATGTATTTCCATTTCCCTTCACCTCACAAAGGAGAATAGACCTTCAACAAATTCATATTAGATCTTCCTGCCTGTGCCATCTGCTTAAGGTTGTTTCATGTTTTCCGTATTCCTGTCATTTATGTCTCAATTTCTCTTCTGTTTATGTTTGTAGGCCTTCCTCTGATTTCCTTACCCTTGTCATGCTATCATCAGGCCCCAGGTGTACCCTTGTCATACTATCATCAGGTTTCCCCAGGTGTATGTCCTATCCATCGCCAGCGCTTTCTTTTTATATTATCACTTTAGCTAAATATTTGTATGCATTAATCAAATTATAAACATATTTAAAAACTTCAAGATTACCTGTGGTAGTTGTAAGTATAATAAATGTATCTTTTTCCATTATTTCTTTCTTTATAAGTTTGATTATCTTATCCTTTCAAATACGTTCGCACTCTGTCATTTCTAAAGTACAGTTACTCACAATAGTTTTATCGTTTGGTTTTCAAACTGTAAAAACAAAAACAAAAAACATTTAACTACCAGCGCCACCAACTTGCCTACAGCACCTACACGTAACAACATGAGCCTGGTACCTTGACAGCATCCTCAATCTCATTCCACCACATGGAGAAGAAAACAGTCTCTGTCCAGATGAATGTCATGTTAGGATACTGGGTCAGCTTGTTAACCATGTTGTTGAGGATGTGTTTGGTGTGGTCTGAGTAGTATTCGTTGACCGTCTTCAGCCAACCTGGATCATTGTGGGAGTGAGGCACCAGGAGAACCGTTAGCCTGGGCGGTCTCGTTGTCCTGTCTGTGGTGGAATAAGACTTATGTTAAATAAAGATGGGAGGGTCGTATAAATGATATGGAGGAAGTGAGTTACGGAAGGTTAGGCAAAAATTACATGACAAAAAGACAGGTGGAAGATAAAGCCAGCGGTAGAGAGAGACTGAGAAAAGAAGAAAGAAAACTAAGGAGTGGGACAACGAGAAGAGTGTGAGTGTGAGCGAGAACCACGAATGACATTTATTTTCAAAAGGTTCAGAAGTGAGTGACTAGGACGTATGTGACCTTTCTGCCTTTCACTTCTCTCATCTTTTAGATTGTATCCACTCATTCTCGCTGTATTTGAAGTACTGTATTAATGTTAATTATTGAAACTTCGTCAAGTTAAAAAAAACCTGACAGAACCAGAGAGAGGTAAGAAACAAAAGATAACGGTAATAACATAACAGATACTACCGTAGGAGAATGAAGAGCTAGACTTGACCTATATTTTGTCTCAGCTCTGTCAGGTCAGGTTACCAGTTACCTTGCTGGCTGTCTTTGACTTTCCTAATTCAAGAGCAGAGTCATAAACACTCTTTTTTCTGAAAGTCCTATTTTGTAAATTTGTGCATGCTTATTTTTAAAAATTCTCATTTAGTGCTTATTTTCTCTTCTGGGTTTTCTCTTCTGTATTGTTTAACGCTTTAATTGGTCGTGCTACATAAATAAACAACTATCTTTACACGCCTGTGTGAATTTGTAAAGTTCAAAAGTTCCTCTTCACCCACACAGTCATATCCAATGACACAGACGGAGAATAAAACAAAAAACAATTTCTGACAAACGGTCGGGTATGGAGATTTTCTTAGTACACAAACCTGACAGCAACTTTCATTCAACCTGCAGAGGACTGGAGACAGCACTGGCTTGACTGAATTGATTGACGGGCTTGAAATAGGTCATCTGCTTTGAAGGCATTTTAACAGCGCATTTAAAAACAGCTAGCCCCCAGAGTTTGTCTGTACTCTTTCATGGGAATGAATGTCTTCTTATTTGCTCGCTCTCATATAAAAGGTAAAGGATCGCGTTTCATGCCCATTGAGGCATAATGGGAATATGGGATAGGCCCATTGAGGCATACTGGGAATATGGGATAGGCCCATTGAGGCATACTGGGAATATGGATGGTGTTAGGCCCATTGAGGCATACTGGGAATATGGGTTAGGCCCATTGAGGCATACTGGGAATATGGGATAGGCCCATTGAGGCATACTGGGAATATGGGTTAGGCCCATTGAGGCATACTGGGAATATGGATGGTGTTAGGCCCAGTGAGGCATACTGGGAATATGGATGGTGTTAGGCCCATTGAGGCATACTGGGAATATGGGATAGGCCCATTGAGGCATACTGGGAATATGGGTTAGGCCCATTGAGGCATACTGGGAATATGGATGGTGTTAGGCCCATTGAGGCATACTGGGAATATGGGTTAGGCCCATTGAGGCATACTGGGAATATGGATGGTGTTAGGCCCATTGAGGCATACTGGGAATATGGGTTAGGCCCATTGAGGCATACTGGGAATATGGGTTAGGCCCATTGAGGCATACTGGGAATATGGGTTAGGCCCATATTTTCTTAACCATGCCGCACACCAGGGATAATGTGGTCAGCATCACGCCGGACGCCCTAATATAACCATATCTATTTTTGTCATAAATATAGAGGGCTGTCTAAGACCTCTCGGCGCCGTACAGTTTCACCCTCATTGACATTGTTGAAGACCATGCTGTCATTGACATTGTTGAAGACAATGCTGTCATTGACACTGTTGAAGACCATGCTGTCATTGACATTGTTGAAGACCATGGTGTCATTGACATTGTTGAAGACCATGCTGTCATTGACATTGTTGAAGACCATGCTGTCATTGACATTGTTGAAGACCATGCTGTCATTGACATTGTTGAAGACCATGCTGTCATTGACATTGTTGAAGACCATGCTGTCATTGACATTGTTGAAGACCATGCTGTCATTGACATTGTTGAAGACCATGCTGTCATGCCACTGCTCTCATGGAGCCGACTTTCTATGAGGACATAACTCTGTTTGTTTGTCTTCCCCACATGGACACGTGATTGTCTGACCGATTATTCATTTGTTGAACAGAACTGTATTTTAATCTGATGTAAAATTTTTGCTTAACTTCTTTTTTGGTAATGATTATTATGCTTAACATAGCACCTGACTGAAGACCATAATAGAAGGCATAATTGAAGGCAAACATGCAAGACAAAGACGAGCTCTGTGAGTTGGAAAATAACATCAAAAGATAAACAGGAAAGATCTATCAGAGTGCACCATCAAGAGAAGCGACAAGACGTTGGAGATCTGTTTCAGCCGACCTTCGATGTGAAGATGGCACCTGATGATGATTATGCGTAATAATATATATGTAGACTTACGATATTCCTGGGTTGGAACTGGCATCTCCCACTCTCCATTAGATTTGACGTTGAACTGGGTGTTGTAATACAGATCGTAAGTTGAGATGTTGGCGTGGTGTGATGGTCCAGTGCTTACCATGTTACACATTTCTGGATCCATGTCGGTGTCTGAGTGCTGAGAACATGAGAAAATTGATGTTCAGAAAAATCTAATTTTAAATTTTGTCATTGATGATAATAATAATAATAATGGTAACGCTGGCTCAAAAGACATTGCCGGAAATTAAGTAATGCCAGTAAGACGATAACGGAAACTGGCACAGGCGTCAGCTTGTCAACTGAACAATATTCTAGAACCACGTGGTGTTTCGGGATTTCCATTCGTCAGCCACAGTCATAAACAGGAGACAAAGATGATAAATGTAGATGACTTTGGCGTTTCATGTATAGTTCACTTACTTACTTACTTGGTCGTTCCCCTTCTACCGTGAGGTGTAAAGATCTGGAAGAGAGAGCGCCAGACTATCCTATCGGCTGTCTTCCTCCTGGCCTGGTTCCATTCTAGTCCTCGGTCCTTCAAAGATTGTCTAATGTTGTCCTCCCAGCGGACTCTGGGTCGTCCTGGAGGTCTTGATCCCTGGCTCTTAGTTTCCCATGCTTGTCGTGGTAGCTGATCTTCTCCCATTCTGCAGACATGGCCAAACCATCTTAGTTGCGACCGTTCTACTTGGGTCTGCAGGGGGTGGGATTTAAGGCCTTGACGTATCGTCTGGTTGCGGACCATGTCTCTTCTTGTTACTTCAACCACCATCCTCAAATACCTCATTTCTGAGGTTTGGATCTGGCTTTTGTGGGTTGTAGTCAGTGGCGGCTTTCTTTAATGAGCTGTAGAGCTGCAGCACTCCCAAAGAAAAGGACTGCATACTGCTGTCTCTACTACATTATAATACATAATACGGACAGACCAAAAAATTGAGGTTACACCGGAGGGGTTAAATAAAAAATTATATAACACCGTATGTGCTGCGAACGATTTCAGCTCAAGTGACCTTGACCTCTTATAAGCGAATGCTTGTCATACACACAGCTAGAGACGAATTACGATTGGTTTGAATTTTTTATCATGAGCTGCAACGGATCGCAGCTCGTGTAAATTATCTCTAATTAAAGGGAAGTTACAATGAAAATTTTAAACACGAGAAATAGTGCATACAAGTCTGTGTAACCGATTTGAGACTCGGGAAGCTGCTACGACTGCCAATGATTACTCCTAGTTGCTGTAAACTTTTAAAATAACTTTTCAGAACTTCTTGACAGATTTTAGATGAGATAAGACACTAATCATTTGTGTCTGGGTTGATATTTCACATGGTGGTCACAATTTGTGACTATTATGTATAGTATTTGAAATGAATGAACAGTGCAGCACCTCCAATGACAACCCCCTGGAACCGCCACTGGTTGTAGTCATTGCCCATGACCCGCATCCATACGTCAAGACTGGGACATAGGTGGAGCGGTATACAACCATCTTCGTTTTCTTACCAACCTCTCTCTTGCTGAGGAATCCTCGATTTATGGCATGAAAAAGTCTCCCAGCTGCTACTTTTCGAGTGGCCAACTCTTCTTTGATGCCTCCCTTCCGGTCTATAACAGCTCCGAGGTATATAAAGTGGTCGACCTGCTCCAAGACCTGTTCGTTTGTCACAAGACACCAACGTCCTTTTCAGGACGCCACTACTCGAGATAAGATCGCGTTATCGTCAAAATGCCCAGACATAGGCCACACGCTAAAAAGAGGAAGGTCTACACCAGCCCACCAGCGCAGAACAGCCAGGGTAATCGCAATATCACAATCAACAATGACAGACAGCCAGAGAGCAAGACTGCCCCAAGTACTCGTGCCGGGACCGGCCCTTCTATAACTCCGGACACGACTGAGTTAGCTGTGACATGCGTCGACCCGACTGAGAGTCAGAGTGGCCCGACCCCTTGCCTAGATAAAGAAGACCCAGAACATAAAGAAATATGTAGAGCGTTACGACAGCTGGAGAAAAGAAAACAAGCGCTTCTATCCAGGCTGCACCCACCCGACTCGTCAGCAGTAACCCGGTCTATGACAGAGAAGCCGCACGATGCCGAGATGACAGCCGACCCACCTGCAAGCACTATGAAGGAAGTGATAGAGGCAGATCCTCAACACAGACAGGTACAAGAGGAAGATGTCGCAGAGACAATTTTAGATGCACTTCGAAGACTTGAAGACGGAGACGAGTCCCTTAGGCTCACTCTTCAAGAAGCAACAGTAGAAGTAGCTCCAGACGTGCTGGACATCGAAACCACTGAGAAGCAAGCTACCATTCCTGATCCTGAGGAAAAAACAGCTGACAACTCAAAGGCTCAGACGCAAGATATCACACCGAATAACCAAGAACAAGATTCGAACCAAGCCTGTAGAAGGAAACAAAGACCAAACACTAAAAATACAAGCTACTCAGAAACGATACAGGAGAGGATTGTTAAGATCACCCAGACGTCAGGAAGTGAGGTCTCACTCAGGGCCCTACCCGACAACAAAGTGATCAACATCCTCGAGGTGATAACTGGACGGAGAGGTATCGCCAAAGTAGGGAGGCACGAAAAGGGAGTAGTGCTTTCTCTCAACAACACAGACAAAACAACCTCGCTGATGATCGAACTGGAATCCGGTCCAAAGGAAATCCAGTTGCCCCACCAAATAAAAGTGGTGGTGGAAAAGTACAAGACAACAAAGAAGTTGGTCATCAGAGGGGTGAATACAAGATGTTCCGAAGGCGACGTCCACAGACGCCTTCAAGCTGAAAACACAAATCTTAAAATCACGCAGGTCGAAAGGCTAAAAACCTGGGCCAAGAAAGATACCAATCTGATGATAGTCACGGTAGAAGGATCGACAAGACCCGAGAGACTGACGCTCGAAACCACAACCAAAAAGACAGAAGCCTATATCCCTCCGGTGATGCAGTGCTCCAACTGCCAGCAGTTCTCGCACACAAAAAAGACGTGCAGGAGAGATGCAGTTTGCCGGTATTGTGCGGGTAGTCACCAATATGGCGACTGCCCCAGGGCAAAGGAGGACCGCAACTACAAAGAAACTAACGAAAACCGTATCTGTGCAAACTGCCACGGAAACCACGGGGCAAGGTACAGAGGATGCCCTGTGTTCCAGGAAACTAAGAGCATCTTGAAGGAGGCCGTGTCTAAAAACATACCCTTCAAAGAGGCCAAACACAGAGTGAATGCGGATGCTACAGAAAAACAGCGCACGATTGACAGAACACAGCTACACAAGCTGACCGCTGAAATCAACGAAATGAAAAGGAAACAGCAGAACGAAAGCAGAAACAAGCAGGATCCCGTAGACGACAAGGACAGCGGTGAAGACATAATAGATATGCAGAGCGCCAGAGAAATGTTACAGAGCGCCCAGGCAATGCTACAGGAAACAAAATCCATCAAACACGAGATAGAAGTTGACATCGCCAAACTCACAGAGCTAAAGGCAGAGAACGAACAAATACTCAAAAGAATTGAAACAACCATCAAACACGAGATAGAAGTTGACATCGCCAAACTCACAGAGCTAAAGGCAGAGAACGAACAAATACTCAAAAGAATTGAATCAGAGAGAAGGATCGTTGAGGATATCCTTACAAAAACTAGAGAACAAAACAAAGAAACGAAAGACAAAATGAAAATCGACATCGTACAGCAAATGTTACTCAATCAAGACAGAGCATTAGCAGCCAGAAACGCTAGAACAGCTACTACCAACGATAATTGAAAAAGCACTGTCACAGATACAGGAGAGCAAGAAGACAAAAGCAACAGAAACTAGTAGCGTAGAAACACACAAAACTAAACGAGCCAGATAGTTGAGGCAGGACATAAAAAACACCATGAGAGCGACATGGCACCACAAACGGACAAAGAGGAATCCAGACAGCCAGCAAGTGGTCCTTTTCAGGACCAGTCACCTCCAGGACTACGAACGAGATACCAGTGAAGACGATAACACCCTATATACCCCAATTATAACCAAACTTCAGGTTGAACAGGGTATCACAGCAACATAGTAGAAGAAAACAACAACAACAACAACCAAGACCTGTTCTCCCAGCTTAATCTGATGCCTTCTTTCTTCTCGTAATATCACCATGGTTTTTGTTTTAGAGCTGCTTATGACCATCCCTCTCTTCTCCAGCTCTTTAGTATAGTTCACAGCTGTCTCTTTCTGGACTCTGGGAAGGTCGGCACATGACGTTGCTGTACTAGAACAGGTGTCAGCAGCTGTCAGCTGTACTCACAGTACTTCAATGAGCTGCTTATGCATATTTTTTGGCGCTGATGCTCCATCTGTTGGATTAGTACTTGCAAAATATTTGCCAGATCTGATGCTGACATCGTATATAACTGTGTCCTTTAGATTTTTAAAACTAAAACACACACATATATATATACATAAATTCTCGGAAAATTCCACGTAAACCAGAACCTGTATGATAAACTAGGACCGGCAACGAACTTCCATAGGGGAATATTATGTTAATTAGCACACTAGAAAACCTGCGATAATTTTATAATTAACGCCCCGAACAGAATAATTCTCTTTTAGTTTGTGCAGAAACTACTGATACATACGGTTATGGCAGTAGGAGAGCATTATCGTTAGTAATGTTTGAGAGAATAATGATTTTGTCGACAAACTAGCATGGATTTGCAACAACACACACATTTCCCGAAACGTGGACGAAGGGAAACATTCTTATGTTTTTGATTCGATTTTTTGTTCGATTTAACTTTTTAACACAATTAACAAATTTAAAAAAATGATTTGGATGGTGATTAACCAGAAATTTATTAACCGGGATCAATGTTTTACCTATTATCCCGGGTAATCGAGATTGTACTCTATTTTTACTGACAGCAGGACGTGTATTTCTGAAACAGGTTAAACACTGCAATGTCGTGATATTCTGGGGTATTTGATTAGGCGAGGACGGTAAGGTAATTGTAAAAAAAAAAAAAAAAAATTGCCACAAGAACAAACACGGGAGAAGATGACGAAAGCAAATATATTCAGGAGTTGGAAAAGTGATGGTTATATAGACACTAGTATGTAACCTGTAAACAATTGACGGCTAACAATTACGGCGTGCCATTTCTGTCTCATGTCCTGAAATAACTGTAATTTGAATACTTAAACTCTAATCCAAGACCAAAGAACGGCTTTTGTGAGGAAGGTTCGCGATACAGGCTAGAGAAAACAGCGAGGAATCTGGGCTGCTGACGCACCATCTTTCGTCTGGAAAATCTCCAGAAGGGGCATTTGGGGTGTTCCAACATTTCACGTTCAAGGGAAAATTACACAGGTGGCAACAGGCAATTTGGAACTATAAAACTGACCGGGGGGGGGGGGGGGGACAGAAGGAAGGAAGCTGAACACAAGAGTAATGTATCTGTCTTTAGGATATGATGAAGAAGGTGCACGTACACCATAGTAACTGTGTGGCTTTAATGCTGTGAAAGGATGCGCAGAACGCTCTCATAGATGTGAAAGCGAAGGATATGGACTTATATCAGCAACTTTGAAGTCTACCAAATAGAAGCAAAAAATGAACATTTGCATTTGTAGGCACCAATTAATGACAAACAGGTATCCTTGACAAAAATATTGTTTTCTAAAGAACAAATAAAATATTCTGGATATAAATTGCAGAAAACACATTTCAAACATTGTTATGTGACTTAAATACAAAGATAGGAACAGACAATTGTGACAGATTATGAAAATAGCTTTCATCTATCTGCTTCTTTATCTACACTTTTTCTTTTACCTAGCTTTCACCTACGCCTGTTGGTTAACATAAAACTATTCTAACACTCAGAGATCTGTCCCTTTTTCTAATTTAGCACGCATTTTATTGCTGTTCGCTATTTTTCTTTGATGTTTGTTCACGAGCCGACCTATTAGCTACGTTGAACAGTAATTATTAACGCCAGCGATTAAGGATCGTGTAATAGATCAGACAGCGACCAGAGCAGATTATTGTGAACCAAGGAGAGGCAAATTTCTATTACCTCCCTTGTAAATCCGTTCGCCAGAAAGTAATTAAACACGGTGAATTGTCAGATCAAAAGACATTGCTCGATAGAAGGCCATACGAGCAGAGACGTGTAAAATTTGCACTGATTAGCAAATTAAGTTACGCCGGATCTCAAGCGAGTCCATATGCAACAGAGAGAGTCTGGGTTTCGGGGCTAGCGTGAAAAATAGCTTTGATTTCACGTGTTTCCCAAGATTTCCCCGTAGGTGCTAAATCTGGCAGAGAGTCTGGTTTTCGGTGAATAGTGGCCAGTCCCTTTGATTTCAGATATAAATATACCCCAGCATTATAACTAAATTTATCCAGTACCGCCAGAATTTCAGAGAACATCTAGCTTTCGATTCTAAAGATCTCTTATAATAGTAGTATCATTTAGTTTTTCGATTGGAGATCGTTTTATTTCTGGCTTGTGGTAATTATTATTTAAGTGGTAAAATCGTCATTTATATTTCTCTAGGGTTTACTGTGTTACAGTGGCTAGCAGAATAAATAGTAATTTCTAGCTAAACTATTCCAGCTATAAAGTAAATTTAATTAATAGCTAGTAACCAGTCAGAGAATATTTTAACCTACTAGTAATGCACTGTTCATCATGAGTATTGACGAAATATGGATTTATTTCTAATTCATGATGATTGATTTTTTAAATGACTAGAATTTATTTCACGGGAGGTTTTTAAACGATAAGACAAGCTTTAAGCTTGTAGTTTATAATTTAAGTTAAATAACCGAAGTGGATAAATATACTATATTTTACGCGGGGTAAGGATAGGATTATGAATACTGTATTACGGTTAAGCATTTGTATTTTTTCTCCTTTACACAGTATTGGGTCAAACCCTAAACCTTACCAGCGGCTTCCATGTAAATCTGAGAGTAACCACACAAAAGAACAATTTAATCAGTATCTGGGTTTCTTCAAGGTAAAAACTGTCTAAGGTTGTGTTTACACCGAGAAAGAGACAGAATACCACCCAAAGAACATTAAGATTGACTTTGTAACTCGGCATATAGATCCAGATTTCTTTGCAAATTTCATTTACAGTTAGCCGGTTGCAGTGACTTAACTAACATTAACATTTCCCGACGTTTGACCAGTTGTGGTGTGACCAAGAATTTTTATACTGAGAGAAGTTACCAACCTGACATTTCCTATGTACTGGAAACCTCAAGCTATTGACACTGTGAGCGGTGTTAAATTTCTTACCTGGACAAATTAAATGTGACATAAACAGTCAATCCTAAATAATAATAATACCAAAGGGAACGCTCCCCGGAGAAGTGGACTTAAATCTGTCTTTTGAGGAGCTGGGGTTCTCTTTGCCAAAAATAACACTGGATTGGCTGAGTGTGTGTGTCCTAAAGATTGTTCCAGAAGATACAACACCAGTATTAGGTAAGAAAGAATGCACGTGGCCACGGTCGTCTGAGAAGAGAGGAAGAATGAATGAATAATTATCACATATATCTTGTAGAATCCATGTACTCACTTTGTGAAATTTTTTCTATGCAAGTTTTGCTAATGCTGTCCTTTTTTTCAGAAGAGATTAACGTATAACTCTGTTCTTTACTGTAGAGGGAAATACTAGACCATAGCGTATAAATCTTTGACTCTTTGGGGTTAATAACTTTCGTCTAACGGAATCTTGTCTCAACAGAGGGAGGGAGGATTACACCTATGAGTCTAACTCTTTAATTAATTCATTAACTTATGTTTATTTGTATTTGATTTGATATTCAAAATATTGCTGTTGTGAAGTTCTTTATGATAAATAAAATTTACATAAACTTTATTTACGTGTGTTGGTCAGCTTGTCCCAAAAGATCCCTATTCCATAGATATAGTTTTCACGTCTGTGCATCTAACTGTCGCCACTTATCTGTGTATGTGTAGATGTGAGTGGTTGAATATATATATAAATATATATTTTGGTAGACTGTCTGACTAACAAAGTTCTGTTGTAGGGATAGGCTGAATGAGAGAAGCTTCTCGAGTTCAGGGACAGACTCTACTTATTTTTCACCACCTCACACGTGAAAATCTATTTCTTTACCTTACCTCTCACTGAGTCCCCACATGTTCTAGTCTATTCAGAAGGGACCAATCTATGTCTTAATTCCCCTATCAAAAACCTATGACAACAATATCGGCTTTAAATAGGAAAACATGGACTATATATATATATATATATTTTTTTTCTTTCTGGCTAGACGGAACGATCAAGTGTATATACAGTAGTTAGAAATGTTCTAGAAGATCTGCCTGCATTATCTAACGTTACCTTGGTTACAGACCCCCCATCTATACTCCGCAGCATCATCTTATGATGGTCTTGTAGCTCTAGCCTGGTGACCTCATTGGAGAGATTCATGAATACGCCCAAAGAGACCAGGCCAATGAGAGCCACGGAGACCACACGATGCCAGAACTTCATATTGCCCAGAGCCCACATTGTTGAGATATTTCTTGGTCACTCCCTCGGGTCTCAGGACAGACGAAAGTAGCCATCATCTTTTAGCAATAACAGCTCTCTAACATCTGGGGATGACATAGACATATGCATGTCATTGTTGTATCAGCAGACTATACCATATATACGGAGATTGAACAGTCACTTCTTAGTTATGGATTTGTATACTCACTTGTATCTAGTGTAAGTAAATAAATAAAGAGGCTGCGTAAAACTGGTAAGAGAATAAATATAAATAAACAAATAAAAAGGTATTAGATCAGTTTTACAATTTAACGATACACTAGAAACACAGGACGTTTCGGGTTTCACCCTTGTATCTACTGAGTATACGCGAAACAAATGTAAAAAAGCAAGGATAAATTAATATGAAACAAATATAAAGGTATTTTATCAGGCACTCGCAGGAAATAAAGAAGTAGAACACCAGACAACAGAAAAACAACAGACATGAGTGGCTTACCCAGGATTTGAACACTGGACCTTCCATAGTGTGATTCGCTTGCATGGCTAGGCGGGGTTGTCGCACGGAAGGTCCAGTGTTCAAATCCTGGGTAAGCCACTCATGTCTGTTGTTTTTCTGTTGTCTGGTGTTCTACTTCTTTATTTCCTGCGAGTGCCTGATAAAATACCTTTATATTTGTTTCATATTAATTTACTGTTTACAGGCCTCAGGTTTCCCTCCCTTATTTGTAATAAATGTTTGTACAATACCAAACCTACCCACTATCCTGTTCTCACTGTTCTAGTCTACTATCATTTACTGGACACAGTATTAAGGTCCTAAGGGTCTTGTTGGATTCGGCCTATACTGCTTGATAGAAATACAACAGAAGTGATTGCGTCATTAATAGGCTGAACTGCCCATGGAGGACTTCTGGTGTCGTGTATTGTGGTTCGCACTATTGACCTGCCATTGAAACATCATTTTTTGATGATGCGTAGATGGCAGAGCGGATAGTGTGATTCGCTTGCATGGCTAGGCGGGGTTGTCGCACGGAAGGTCCAGTGTTCAAATCCTGGGTAAGCCACTCATGTCTGTTGTTTTTCTGTTGTCTGGTGTTCTACTTCTTTATTTCCTGCGAGTGCCTGATAAAATACCTTTATATTTGTTTCATATTAATTTACTGTTTACAGGCCTCAGGTTTCCCTCCCTTATTTGTAATAAAAAAGCAAGGAACATTTACTGCTATTTGATTATTTCGTTGTTATGTTGTTGTTATTTTTTATTCTGTCCCCCAAAAAAATAAAATGGCCAATAAACTGACGTCACAAGAGAGAGAAAAATGTGTTGCCTGCTACAAGGTCACGTGATACACAGGCCAACTCTTACGTTTAACAGTAATATTAATGTGACATAGCATAATGCAGCAATAAGTCACAGTTAATGCTCTTTATTTTGATGTTTGTTTGATACAAATTAATTTCATAAGAGTGATGAATTAGACATTTAAAAGTAGGGAGTAACTTTTATATAATATAGTAGTCATATTCATGCGTTATGTCGTGCTGGCTATATGACACGCGATGCTGCTCGTGTGGCACGAAAATTGGCAAGGTCAGTCACGTGTACTCAAGAAATGGTTACTGAGATTGAATGCGGAAAGTAAAAATATCTTACTTACTTACTTAGTCGTTCCCCTTCTACCGTGAGGTGTAGAGGTTTGGAAGAGAGAGCGCCAGACTATCCTATCGGCTGTCTTCCTCCTGGCCTGGTTCCATTCTAGTCCTCGGTCCTTCAAAGATTGTCTAATGTTGTCCTCCCAGCGGACTCTGGGTCGTCCTGGGGGTCTGGATCCCTGGCTCTTAGTTTCACATGCATGCCGTGGTAGACGATCTTTTCCCATTCTGCAGACAAGGCCAAACCATCTTAGTTGGGACAGTTCTAATTGGGTCTGCAGGGGGTGGGATTTTAGGCCTTGACGTATCGTCTGGTTGCGGAACATGTCTCTTCTTGTTACTTCAACCACCTTCCTCAGATACCTCATTTCTGTGGTTTGGATTTGGACTTTGTGGGTTGTAGTCATTGCCCGTGATTCGCATCCATATGTCAAGACTGGGACATAGGTGGAGCCATCTTCGTTTTCTTACCAACCTCTCTCTTGCTGAGGAATCCTCGATTTATGGCATGAAAAAGTCTCCCAGCTGCTGCTTTTCGAGTGGCCAACTCTTCTTTGATGCCCCCCTTTCGGTCTATAATAGCTCCGAGGTATTTAAAGTGGTCGACCTGCTCCAGGACATGTTCTCCCAGCTTAATCTGATGTCTTCTTTCTTCTCGTGATATCACCATAGATTTTCTCTTAGAACTGCTTATGACCATCCCTCTCTTCTCCAGCTCTTCCTTCCAGACTTGCAGGTTGGATTGGAGATGTGCCTCTGGTTTAGCAATCAGGGCAACATCATCAGCAAATGTCAGCTCTGAAATACAGACCTGTCTCATCTTCCAGTACCCCAATGAATACTTGCTTGTTCTCTCCTTACATGCCTTGATGTCATCGTCCATGAGTAGTATGAAAAGACAAGGTGACAGGATATCACCTTGTCTTACACCAGTGGTGGTCCTGAACTCTTCTGATTTATAGTTTGCTGTCCTCACATAATTTCTGCAAGACTTGTAGAAGCTCTGTATAGCATGAATCAGAGGTGCTGGAATGTTCTTCCTTGACAAACAGTCCCAAAGTTTGCCCCAGGGGACCCTGTCAAACGCCTTTTCCAGATCTATGAAACAAAGATGGGTCTCACTCTTATACTCAAGGGCCTTTTCTCCCAGCTGTCTGAGTGTGAAGATTAGGTCTTGAGTACTTCGGTTTGCTCGGAATCCGCACTGGACCTCATCCAATTGTGGCTCAGCTAGGCGTCGGAGTCTCTGCTCTAGGATTCTAGAGTAGATTTTACCAGGGACACTGAGAAGGGATATGCCTCTATGGTTTCCACATTGTCGATTGTCCCCCGTTTTGAAAATCGGTGTTATGATGGCAATCTCCCAATCCTTTGGTATGGTCTTGTTGCACCACGCTGCCTGTAGGACCCTTAAGAGTAATAGGTCGCCTGCTGCTCCCATGTACTTAATCATTTCTGGTGTTATACCATCACGCCCTGCTGCTTTTTTTCATCTTGATTTTCTCCAGTGCTGCCTTCAGTTTTTCCACCTTTACTTTCTCCAGTGCTGCCTTCAGTTCTTCCACCTTTATTTTCTCCAGTGCTGCCTTCAATTCTTTCACCTTTATTTTCTCTAGTGCTGCCTTCAGTTCTTCCACCTTTATTTTCTCCAGTGCTGCATTCAGTTCTTCCACCTTTATTTTCTCCAGTGCTGCCTTCAGTTCTTCCACCTTTATTTTCTCCAGTGCTGCCTTCAGTTCTTCCACCTTTATTTTCTCCAGTGCTGCCTTCAGTTCTTCCACCTTTATTTTTTCCAGTGCTGCCCCAGTTCTTCCACCTTTGTTTTCTCCAGTGCTGCCTTCAGTTCTTGCACCTTTATTTTCTCCAGTGCTGCCTTCAGTTCTTCCACCTTTATTTTCTCCAGTGCTGCCTTCAGTTCTTCCACCTTTATTTTTTCCAGTGCTGCCCCAGTTCTTCCACCTTTGTTTTCTCCAGTGCTGCTTTCAGTTCTTCCACCTTTATTTTCTCCAGTGCTGCCTTCAGTTCTTCCACCTTTATTTTCTCCAGTGCTGCCTTTAGTTCTTCCACCTTTATGTCATCTTTACCCCCATGGCCAATAAACGGACGTCAAAAGAGAGAGAAAAATGTGTTGCCTGCCACAAGGTCACGTGATACACAGGCCAACTCTTACGTTTAACAGTAATATTAATGTGACATAGCATAATGCAGAAAAAAATCACAGTTAATGCTCTTTATTTTGATGTTTGTTTGATACAAATTAATTTCATAAGAGTGATGAAATAGACATTTAAAAATAGGGAGTAACGTTTATATAATGTAGTAGTCATATTCATGCGTTATGTGGTGCCGGCTATATGACACGTGATGCTGCTAGTGTGGCACGAACATTGGCAAGGTCAGTCACGTGTACTGATGATGACCTCACGTTAAGAAATGGCTACAGAGATTGAATGCGGGAAGTAAAAATATCATCAGCATCAACCTTCAGCTCACCAAGGACCATAAGCCGTCAACAAACTTATGTCAAGTCTTCCTGTCACGCGTGCCATTAGCTCCAGGTGTTTCCGTGTCTTCCACATCTGTTTTCATTTCTGTCCCCAGTTGTCTTCTCCGTGTGTTAGTACGTCTACCTCTGTTTCTTTTTACACAGGAATTCAAGAATAAGTACTGCTTTTTAATGCTACCAGCAGGCTTCCTCTGTCTGTCCTATCATTCGGCACTACATTCTTCTCATCTCTTATTCCACTGGCTCTTGTCTGGTTCTTGTCATCTCTTGTTCCACTGGCTTTTATCTGGTTCTTGTCATCTCTTGTTCCACTGGCTCTTGTCTGGTTCTTGTCATCTCTTGTTCCACTGGCTCTTATCTGGTTCTTGTCATCTCTTGTTCCACTGGCTCTTATCTGGTTCTTGTCATCTCTTGTTCCACTGGCTCTTATCTGGTTCTTGTCATCTCTTGTTCCACTGGCTCTTGTCTGGTTCTTGTCATCTCTTGTTCCACTGGCTCTTATCTGGTTCTTGTCATCTCTTGTTCCACTGGCTCTTATCTGGTTCTTGTCATCTCTTGTTCCACTGGCTCTTGTCTGGTTCTTGTCATCTCTTGTTCCACTGGCTCTTATCTGGTTCTTGTCATCTCTTGTTCCACTGGCTCTTATCTGGTTCTTGTCATCTCTTGTTCCACTGGCTCTTATCTGGTTCTTGTCATCTCTTGTTCCACTGGCTTTTATCTGGTTCTTGTCATCTCTTGTTCCACTGGCTCTTGTCTGCTTCTTGTCATCTCTTGTTCCACTGGCTCTTATCTGGTTCTTGTCATCTCTTGTTCCACTGGTTCTTATCTGGTTCTTGTCATCTCTTGTTACACTGGCTCTTATCTGGTTCTTGTCATCTCTTGTTCCACTGGCTCTTATCTGGTTCTTGTCATCTCTTGTTACACTGGCTCTTATCTGGTTCTTGTCATATCTTGTTCCACTGGCTCTTGTCTGCTTCTTGTCATTAAGTCAATATTAGTTATCTTGTCGTACCACTTCGATCTTTCTGTTCTACACAAGCACCCATCTATGAAAGTAAGTAGCCTTTTGGTTGTTGTTTTTGTTGAAGTGTTTTGTGGCTTAAACTTTCTACATGATTTGGTAGGTGGTCTCACACCCAACCCGCCACAGTAGTTTCTGACGATATCCATGGTAGGTTACAGTAATCCTGTTTATTGTTCCCCTTTCCAGCTTCAGTAACACAGGGTGAACAAATATAGAGATTTAAAACGACAACTATATGATTAATAAACTCTACACCCTTATTTTTATAACGCTGCTATCATAATCTACATCATTTTTATTGCATAGAAACCACTTATTGTACGGCAACCATCAGAATATAAACAACCGTTATTACACAACTGCCATTAAAATCCACACTATCATTACTGTATAGATGCGATTACAATCTGTATCCTCATTACTTTATCTCAATCATCACAATCTACATCACTATTACTGTACAGTAACCATTACATTTTGAACCACTATTACTGTACAGTAACCATTACATTTGAACTACTATTTTTGTACAGTAACCATTACATTTTGAACCACTATTACTGTACAGTAACCATTACATTTTGAACCACTATTACTGTACAGTAATCATCTCAGTCTACACTTGAACAACTACCACAAGGCATTACAACGATTCCATCAGAATTTTCATCAATGTTTACACCAGTGATTTTCAACCTATTTTCAACTCACGGCACACTGAACAAGGTGCTAAAATTGTCAAAGCACGCCATCAGTTTTATGAAGGCAATATTTTATCATTAAAAAAACGAGTATTAATATTGTGTTTAAAAGTTCAATAGCTGAAATTCTAATCATTGTGTTATTTTAAACAAACAATTATATTGATCTGTATTTCACAAGATTTTTAAACACTCATACAAATACTGTGCGCACGGCAGAGCACAGTGCTGAAAACAACCTCGATTTTAATGGCCTCCTCTTGATGTAGCTTACACCTTTGATGGTTCATCCAATACTTTTTAGAGATTCCACTGATTTTGAAATGAGGACCTCTCTGTGCAGGAAACAGTGTGTAAAAACAATGCCAAGGTTCTTTTGCTTGGCCAGTGTTGTAGCGAAAGGTTTTTATTTTCTCTAAGATCAGTATAGTACTACAAATGCAACAGAGGTTATATTGACAGAAGAAACGGCAGAGAGACAAGTTGCTTTCTTTACTGATGCACAGTCAGTAATTGCAAAGTTGAAAAGACAAAATAATACAGACCTGGATGATCTCAGAGTAGTGCTCCACAAACTTTGTCAACGATTCAAAAGTGTTGTGATCCAGTGGATCCCATCTCATTGTAACATCGCCGGCAATGAAGAGGCTGACAGAATGGCAAAAGAAGGTTCACATCTACCTCAGCTTGATGCAAGCATAACTTTTGAGGAGGCAAAGAGTTTTATCAGAATCAGTTACAGAAACAAATGGAATGTAGAACATCCAGGGCACACACAGAATGATGCTTACTACCAGCTCCACAGAAGAGAACAAGTGGTAATCTTCAGACTCCGCACTGGCCACAACAGATTGAGATACCATCTATTCAACAAGCTAAAGATAGGAACTACCGATCACTGATAAAATGACTGCTGAACATCTGCTTCAAAGTTGCCCCTTATATGTGGTACAGAGAAAGTGCATATGGCCGACGCCAGCTCCTTTCGTGGAAAAGCTTTACGGGGATTCAAATAGCCTCAAACTGACTACTGCTTTCTTTGAGAACATTCAAGTGGACGTCTGAGAGTGTACGAAGAAGAAGAAGAAGAAGAAGAAGTATAGTACTGACAATACAGAAGTAGAATTTCTGCAGAATATGGTGAAGTCCCAGTGTATGAGAGAACTACTGGTATCACAAATTAGTTACGGCTGTGAATGTTCTGATCTCGAAAAATTAGTAGAGTGGAGACAGTCATAAATTGCCACCCCGCTGTGTAACTAACTGTGGTATTAAAACAAGGAAACAGATTTCACTTAACAATTATAAAATTGACAAGTCGTTCAAATACAATTTCCTTATTTATTAAGTATATACACTATCTACTCTTGTGCTGAAGGGTGGATGTTGGAAGATGGAATGTAATGGATTTGTAAGTTTACAAATGATATATATATATATATACACATGTGTGTATATACATGTGTGTATATATATATGTGTATATATATATGTATATATATATATGTATATATATATATATATGTCACCAGCCTACTGCTATGGAAACACCTGTTAAAGGTAAATTAGGGAATTCAATACCAACAGAAAAAGAACAAATGAAGAGATGGGCTGAGCACTTCATGGAGGTGCTAAACAGACCACCACCAACAGTAACACCTGATTTTAATAATGAAACACCCACAACCACCTTGCCAATAACTTGCGATGAATTCACGCTGGACGAGATCAAACAAGCCGTTAAAAGATTTAAAAATTTTAAAGCTGCTGGAGTTGACGAAATTTCAGGGGAAATGATTAAAGCAGTTAATGACAACAACCTCTTGAGAATTTTAGATATTATAAATGAAGTATGGAGAGAAGAACAACCACCACAACAATGGAAAGACAGTATTATTGTAAAGTTACCGAAGAAAGGTGATCTATCAGACTGTAATAACTGGCGTGGTATATCTCTATTATCAGTACCTGGAAAATTATTATGTTGCATGATGTTAGAAAGACTTAAATTGCATGCTGACGAAAAGATCAGAGAAGAACAAGCGGGTTTCAGGCCGAAACGATCATGTATTGATCAAATATTCACACTAAGAACAATTATAGAAGAATCAGTGGAAAGGCAATCGCCACTTATTATCACCTTCGTCGATTTTCAAAAAGCCTTTGATAGTCTACACCGCCCATCATTGTGGAAGATACTTACAATCTATGGTTTTCCAACAAAATATGTGAATATAATCAAAGCGCTATATGACAATGCAAGATGTTGTGTTAGAACAAATAAAGGGAATACAGAATGGTTTACAGTAGAAACAGGGGTGAAACAAGGCTGTATTATGTCACCACTACTTTTTGGAATAGCTATTGATTGGGTTATGAGAAACTATACCCACAATGAACAATTGGGTATAAAATGGACAAATGGAAAATTCCTGGGGGACCTGGATTTCGCAGATGATGTAGCATTCTTAAGTTCAACACCAAGACAATCCGAAGAAGCAATAAATCTAACTCCAATCTATTGTCTCATATAACTCCAATCTATTGTCTCATATAAAACCAACTGAAATATAACCAAAACAGTCCTTGTTAGGACTAATCTAACTCCAATCTATTGTCTCATATAACTCCAATCTATTGTCTCATATAACTCCAATCTGAAATATAACCAAACAGTCCTCGTCTCATATAACTCCTATCATCAGAACGCAACAATATTGTTAGGATATATGTTACCAGCCAGTATAGCACTTATCAGAGAGGGCCTGGTATATTATAGGGGGAAGGAAAGGGTTCTATCACACCTAGGTGTACATATTATTGGATGTATTCATGTATTGAATTTATATTATTGGATATATTCATATATTGAATTTATATTATTGAATGTATTCATGTATTAATTTATCAGAAAGAATGTTTTGCAAGTAGGCACCTGTCTTGTCTCGCTATTGCTAACTCATACTAAACCATGTTGTCATTCATCCTACATGCAGACACCTGAGACACGCTCATCTCATATACAATAGAAATAGGTGGGCTTGAGGTCAGAAATTAGCCCCTATTTTTACTTGTTACAGGTTTTATTCGTGTCATCCAACCTGAGGTCGTATGTCAAGTCAATCCAGCTGCCTGGAACTTCGCAGGAGCACAGAGATTGTACCGGAGCTACATCCTTAGTCCCCCTCAGTCTTGGGTGGGCTAAAGGAACGATCCTCAGCAGGTGTTGTGTGCAAGAAATTAAGGACAGAACTGTTTTAAGAGATGAGTACACATTAGTACCATTTCTGTCGGCAATTGTGAGCATTAAACAAGGACGAAAAACTGAGTTAGCGTAGCAATAGACAAGATTAACAGCATAGCTGATAAATTTTATATATTTAATTAACAGCACAGCTGATACATTTACTATAATTGAGTAACAGCACAGCTGATATAATTTTTTTGTTCCTATAATTGGAAGACTTGTTATATATATATATATATATATATATATATATATATATATATATATATATATATATATATATATATATATATATGTATATATATATATATATATATATATATATATATATATATATACATATATATATACATATATATATATATAATAATAATAATAAATTCTTTAAGCACCAAACACGGCGCATAAGGCAGAAACCAGTGCTCTCCAGGTTGTTCGTTGTGACGCCACTCCTCTTAGCTCTTGCACATTATTTAGGCCCAACGTTCTTCCTTCTCTTATTATTGTTCTTCTGAGTGTTTCTTTTGGTCTTCCTTTTTTCCTCTTACCCTCAGGAACCCAAGTGAGCGCCTGTAGTGGTATTCTGTTGTTTTGCATTCGTAGGACATGACCGATATATGACCATCGTCTTTTCCTTATATAGTCGGAGACATATTTCTGCCTAGAGTCTTCTCTTATTTGTCGATTAGTCTTGAATTCTTTCCAACTGATGTTCATGAGTTTTCTAAGACATTTGTTCTCGAATGTATTCAGCTTGTTCTCCAATGATTTTGTTATTTTCCAACTCTCACAGCCGTATGTTAACACTGAGATAACATTTGAATTAAACAGACGAAGCTTGGTATGTATATTCAATGATCGTAATTTCCAAATGTTAGATAATCTATTGAAGGCGCTAGCTGCCAAAGCAATTCTAGTATGGATTTCTCTTGTTGTGTCACCATCCTGAGTCATTTTACTGCCTAAATAATTGAAACTTTCAACTTTCTGTAGTTTTTCCCCGTTCAAGATGATATCAAAGGTCTCGTTAGAAAAGTTCATAGCTTTAGTTTTAGAGGCATTTATTTGGAGACCTATTTTAACCGAGAGATGACACAAATTATTTATTGCTTCTTGGGATTGTCTTGGTGTTGAACTTAAGAATGCTACATCATCTGCGAAATCCAGGTCCCCCAGGAATTTTCCATTTGTCCATTTTATACCCAATTGTTCATTGTGGGTATAGTTTCTCATAACCCAATCAATAGCTATTCCAAAAAGTAGTGGTGACATAATACAGCCTTGTTTCACCCCTGTTTCTACTGTAAACCATTCTGTATTCCCTTTATTTGTTCTAACACAACATCTTGCATTGTCATATAGCGCTTTGATTATATTCACATATTTTGTTGGAAAACCATAGATTGTAAGTATCTTCCACAATGATGGGCGGTGTAGACTATCAAAGGCTTTTTGAAAATCGACGAAGGTGATAATAAGTGGCGATTGCCTTTCCACTGATTCTTCTATAATTGTTCTTAGTGTGAATATTTGATCAATACATGATCGTTTCGGCCTGAAACCCGCTTGTTCTTCTCTGATCTTTTCGTCAGCATGCAATTTAAGTCTTTCTAACATCATGCAACATAATAATTTTCCAGGTACTGATAATAGAGATATACCACGCCAGTTATTACAGTCTGATAGATCACCTTTCTTCGGTAACTTTACAATAATACTGTCTTTCCATTGTTGTGGTGGTTGTTCTTCTCTCCATACTTCATTTATAATATCTAAAATTCTCAAGAGGTTGTTGTCATTAACTGCTTTAATCATTTCCCCTGAAATTTCGTCTACTCCAGCAGCTTTAAAATTTTTTAATCTTTTAACGGCTTGTTTGATCTCGTCCAGCGTGAATTCATCGCAAGTTATTGGCAAGGTGGTTGTGGGTGTTTCATTATTGTTTCATCATTTACAGTATGCAAGCATAATAATAAAAAAATGAGTAGGGTTTTTTTTGTTGAAACAAACAAGCTAGTAAATGGGGGGGAAAAGTAATAATAAAATAAAATAAATAAAACAATAAATAAAAATAAATAAATTCTGTATACCGGTACCGACATTCACTCATGCGGTCAATCCGTCTACAATTAATCTGTATTTTTGGTATGCGGGTACATTCTCACGACTCACATTTCTAAAGTACAGTATTATGTGGGTACATTCACACATACATTACATTATATAATAATATTTTAAAGTGATTATAATAATGATATTACATGGATATAAAACAAATTATTCACACACAAAAATGAGCGGAAGAGGAAAAGAAATGTTGACCTATGGATGAGATGTTGACAGGCAAATACTGTTTCTATGGGGGTAGATAATCAGTGTTGAGGAAGTGTTTGAAAAGTGCTTTGTTAATAGAATATTGTGTAGGTAGGCTTTTTAGGTGGTGTGGAAGGCTGTTCCATAAGTAGGCACCAGAGTAGGCTAGACATGTTCATATGGCTCTGAAGTTCAGGAGTACTGAACATTTATATCAATATTGACTTTATATATAAACTTCGACTTAACTTGAAAAGTCTGGGCGACGAAGATTTTCTGTGTCCTGCAATCTTCAAACATGTCTGATGTTACATGATGTCGTTGTTTTTATGTTAGATATTACGACATCGGATATTCCAAGCTTGTTAGACCGTGCGTCATCCAGCATGAATAGAAAATACAGATCCTAGTGTCAACATGACTGTTTGTACTGTTGCCAATAATATTCTGTGAGTACATTATTTATTGTGAGCACAAAGCAGATGTTTTATACATTGTGTACGCAGTACACAAACTCAAGTGAGGGTTTTCAACGTGTTGTGTACTTACGTTAGCTGCCGGAAATGAAGTTAAAAATATTTGGATATTGAGAAATATGAGAAAATTCAGATATTGACACACAAAGTAGACAGGAAAAGTACCTAAATTTTTAGAAAAAAAGCCACCTTTAAGTGAAATACGTAAAATTGCAGAGAAACATCTAATCTAAAGATAACCTCATAAAGAGAAATACATATGCTCATAGAGGAATCCCTAATCTTACATAGAAATACGTATACTTATCGAGAAATACATACTTGCAGAGAAATAGGGATACTTAAAGATAAATTCATAGCATTAATTATAAACACGTCATCCTAAAGAGAACAATATCATATTAAAGAAAAATATGTTATCTTAAAAAGAAATAAGCCGTCTTAAAGAGAAATGCGTCATCTTAAAGAGAAATGTCATCTTAAAGAAAAATACGTCATCTTAAAGAGAAATGTCATCTTAAAGAAAAATACATCATCTTAAAGAGAAATACGTCGATTAAAGAGAAATACGTAATCTTAAAGAAAAATAAGTTATCTTAAAGATAAATACCTATGTTTGATGAAAAATACGTCATCTTTTAAGAGAAATACTTCATCTAAAAGAGAAATATGTTATCTTAAACAGAAATACGTCATCTTAAAGAGAAATAAGTCATCTTAAAGACAAAGACGTCATCTTAAAGACAAAGACGTCATCTTAAAGAGAAATGTCACCTCAAAGAACAATATGTAATTTTAAAAGGAAATACGCTATTTTAAAGAGCAACACGTTATATTAAAGAGAAATACATCATCTTAAAGAGAAACACATCATCCTGAAGAGAAATACGTCATCTTAAAGAGAAATACGTCATCTTAAAGAGAAATACGTCATTTTAAAGAGAAATAAGTTATCCTAAAGAGAAATAGGTCATCTAAAAGAGAAATACGCCATATTAATGAGAAATACGTTATCCTAAAGGAAATACGTTATCCTAAGGATAAATTTCATAGACTATGGAGAAAATCTAAAAAAGACAAAGGTACTTACATAGAAGATGATGTAGCTTGAGAGTGACGTGTTAGAGACTGCACCTATATTAGGTCTTAGCTTTATGAGGTGAGATTACCGGTTTTCTTCCTCCCTGTCTTTGCCTGTCCTAAACTCACCTACACAGTCGTGTACCTAATTACAACTGGGTAGACTTTGGCGTAATGCTGCCTATTTTCTAACCCAGCTACTGCGCGCTCTAAAACCCCAATCTTGCAAATAAATATTTGTAATTTAAAAGAAATACTTAGAATTTAACAGAATTGATTTAAAAGAAATACTTATAATTTTAAAGAAATAATTTAAAAGAAATACTTATTATTTAATAGAATTAATTTAAAAGAAATACTTGTACCGGTAACTGAAAAGAATTAATTTAAAAGAAATACTTATAATTTAAAAGAAATACTTATAATTTAAAAGAAATACTTATAATTTAAAAGAAATACTTATAATTTAATAGAAATACTTATAATTTAAAAGAAATACTTAAAATTTAAAAGAAAATACTTATAATTTAATAGAAATACTTATAATTTAATAGAAATACTTATAATTCAAAAGGAAATACTTATAATGTAAAAGAAATACTTATAATGTAAAAGAAATACTTATAATTTAAAAGAAATACTTATAATTTAAAAGATAATACTTATAATTTAAAAGACATACCTCATCTTAAACAGAAAGACATAGTCTTTAAGATAAATACCCAAGCTTAAAGAATAGTTCTTATATCTCTTTTCCTGTCGTCTCGTATGACGCATATCCATTCAGACATGAAGCGAATCCAGACGGAGCACAGCAGTAGTAGGTAGCTGGACATGAGATGAAAGGGAATAAGAGGAAGCTAACTGTCAAGTGCCGAGCAAACTACAAGTTAAATAATCACCAACCTGGTTTCACATGATGAAACAGTCAGATAACATCCATTACGACTGATATTTCTATGTTTCACAGCTGGGTCACTTTCGTCTGAAAAAAACCAAAAACAAAACAAATAGATAACATCATGTACCAGGAATATGAAACTTCTGCTGGAATCAGCTTTATGATTAGTAATAGTGATAAATGTTATGATGTTCGTGAGGAATGTCAGAGTTTTAAATGGTGTCAGTGACAACTGTCATGATGTTAACAACAAATACAAGATATCACGATGTTCATGATGCCTTTCTGGTAATTTGTGATGCATGTCATGATGTTGGCGATAAATATTGTGAATGTTTCTTGTGGTGAATTAGTTGTTAGTATTGGTGTCAATATTATATTAATGGTATCTGGTGTGAGGTCAGCTATGCAAGTCCCTGAGGTTTATTAAATATAAATAAGTTTACAGGGTACCTGTCTGCTTCCACCACGACCTTCCCCGATTATACCTCTTCCCCTACTGAAGTGTATTGGTGTGTGTATGTTGTCTAGCAAGTGGCTAGGGTATATGCAATTGTTAAATCATACTGGCCAGTAGTTGATAAATGTAGATGTTGGGACTGGTGTAGTAAAGTGTAACGATTGTCAACTCATTAAACCCAGCACAGTTTTGGGTCATACAGGTCATCTTGTCCTGGAACGTGATGAGGCTCCGACAAGAATGTGAGTGTAGACAATGAGTGTGTATATGAATGTCAGAACGCGAATGGTAGAATGATTCGATAGAGTTGACAGGTTGGTAGTACATCACTCATACTCACACTGTTCGAATTCAAGAAGTACTGGAACTACGGTGGTCTTTTTATAACATTTAATGAGACGCACACTTGGACAGTACGTGTATGGTTACAGGAACAAATGTCGACATAGACAGCATAATGTTGGTCACAGGAATATCATCTTAAGTTAGCATTCATGCTTGGCAAATATCATAATGGAGCATTCGTAAATAAGCATTCAGAGTTCCATCATGTAAATCATCTGGCTTTACTGACTGGGCACGTCAGACCATAACCAATATATAGGAAGGCTCCTAGACTTAACCTCGTCTAGCGAATATCCCTTCACGTAAAGTTCAATATATATATTTTTCATAAAGATATAGGAATCCCAGACATGGGTTCTCACATGTAGCAGTGATCTCTTGGTTCATCGAGCGATAGTACAGGCATCCCTTTTTCTCACTCGATAAATACAAAGTATATGGATTTCAACATGGCTGTGCTTCTCTCGTGAGCTTCACTCACTATTGGATACAGACCAAAATTGGTCATTCGTTAAATGTCCTCATGTCTTCATAGCTTCTATCATAGAGGTAATTGAATAATATCATATAATCTAGTGCTGATACATAGGAATGTCATCTTCCTTTGAATAAATATTCTTTTCAAAAGTACCACTGTGCATCTGCTTATCGACAACGATGGCGAAGCCCAAGTTCATAATAAATTGTGGTTTTACCTTTCTATGCGAAATATAACTTTGCCATTCCTTGGCAAAAGAGAATAAACACTGGGGTAAAGTACATACAACATGTCTAAATGACTATCACTTTTCCCCATCTACTTATAGATCACTTTTTCGGCGATAGGCCGGCTACAACAAAATTCGACATCCCGACAGGATGACAGCCATGAATCACACCCCCTGCTAGCGATACTTCCGCTGCATAGCCTTTGACCTTTTCTAGCGACAACCAACATAGTTCGACTTAGAAATGTAAAGATATCCATATATAAGACAGACTCGTCCTACTCATACAAACACTACGTATAAATTCAGGCCATAGATTTACTGAAGCAAGAACAATCTATTCCTACCCAGCCAAAGAATAAATCGCAGTAGGCCTAGACTCGTCCGCGGAGTCCGATCGAAGATGACGGAACTACTTTCTGTCGTGTTGTTTAGACAACTTTCCTACATAAAAACTTGAAGATCAAACCTGATTTTGGAATACGTAATACGGCACCATAATACAAGGCCGGAATTAAAATTTGTCAAATTTTATTTTTGTTGTTTTACAAATGTAACCATTTTAGAAAAAAAATATGACTGGATCTCACTTAGCTGCTTAACGGTAACAATGGAACACGTTGTATAGAATAGGCTCACCATATTTGCGGTCTGTCGTAGTATGTTATAGCGGCGACAAAACATTCTCTCAAGTATATTAGATTAGATTAAATAATATTGCCCAGAGACATACACGATTGTACAAGAGATCATTAGCTCAGTAAAACGTAGCCTTATATAGAAATTGCTGTATGAGTCACCTCTCTTGTCAATCTGTCCACTCGCCCTGGAAAGCAGTCTATGGGGTCTAAACATATGTCAATTCTATCACAACCTGTCTACACTCTCTGATGTATTGACCACATACACGTGAACATAATACTGAGAGTGGGGACGACAATCGCGCCCCCCCAGGGTACTACCACTGTATTAAAACGAATATAGATGACCACCGTGACTGTGCATCCTCAACCTCCATGTATCGTATCGCGAAAACACCCCACGCCGCTTGTGAGGTATTGCAATGTCATCAAAAAAACTTCTGATTCTGGTGTGTACTTTATCAGACATCTTTACTTCAGCAGTTTATATCTCACTGAAAACACTTCATAATTTAAACCCCTCGCATACAACCCGCCCCGTCCTATACCATCTTACATGTGACTACTATTATCTTGTAGCTCGTGAGCAAGTGCTTGCCATAACCCAGTGAAGACATGTCTCAATCTCAAACATACTTACCTGACACGGTATTGGTATTCCAGTTTCAGTCTGACACAGTCGGATAGTACTCTACGAGTCGTTTGTCATGGCCGTGTAGTTTGTAGCTGGTCCCACCTCCCCTGCCCCCACAGCCCCCTAAAAATTTTCAGTTCCCCTGGTTCCCGTCGCTCCCACGATCATAATGCCCTCCGGTTGGGGGAGTCTAAGGGGGATGTCCACCCATGTAGTCACCTCGAAATGTCCCACGGTTGGGTGTTGTTAGAAGTAGTACGCCATCATTCTTACACCCCATGGAACACCATGTACGACTGTGTTTCTTCCGGTTGTGAATGTGAGTAATGGTGTCAGTATTTCATCGCTGTATCGGTTCCCACACTTAAAAATACATAAAATTCATCCATGTGGCCTATTATTCTATTCCCCCCCCATGGCCGTACAAATGCATATCATATGTGTAGACCGTCAGACCTTGGTTTGGCTAAGAAACTGTTAAACCCCACCCCCCCGGCAATCATAATACATGTAGACACCTCCCTATTCCAACCCGCACACGCCCCCCATCCTGTAATAATACTAGGGGTGCTCACCGTCTGAACTATGCGCTAGTTTTTTTCCGCCACTATATCCCCACTTACCCCAACCCTCCACTCCTACCCCATCATACAACCACCCCAACCCTTTTATCAACCACTTACCAAATACCCCACCAAGCCGTCACCTCTTCCTATTTTCAAACTAAAACATCATTATCCATATCTTTCCACCTTCATACTCTCCATTCCAAATACATCATCCCTGTATGTGTACATTTCCCACTTTTATATAAAACTTCAAATAACCAATAACCCGACATTCCATCTTCCTCTCTAAACACAACTTACTAGCACTCCTGCTCTCGGCATCGCTCGATAGTTTGGCAACCGGGTCTGATCATAATACTCCCCTTCTTATCACATAAAACTTATGAGTGCCCCTATACTTCACCCAAACACCAATAATATCAATCCCGCTTTGCCAGATGAATCTTTACATTACTATCAAAATACACAAAGGGTGCCCCCTATCATTCCCAATTGTCCACTTTTCAACTTCCCTCAGCCCCATACCATACAAGGGCCAGCTCCCGTGACCACCTTTCCAATAATCTGTGCCTGAATCTCCCCTTTTACACAACACGCTTCCCATCATCCCATTTTGCTCCTCTTGTTTAAAATCCCAAACTTTCAAAGTCATCACTTATTGTAAAAATCAACTTTATCCCCCCACTTACTGATCATCCTTCACCACCCACTCCTCTCACCCAACCGCCCATTCCGCTACCCCCCTGCTTTCAATCTTCCACCTTTAACAAACAATAACATCATCACTATGTGACAACATCGCTCCCCCCACTCAATTCAACATAATCCATTATTTCAAGCTGTCCAAACCATAATCAAAACTTCTAATCCCACCATAAACACTATCATATCCAATTTACTAAATCCCCTTAGTATAATCACCGCACCCACTTTTAAATGTAACCATACTCAATCCATGTTGCCGCGTCTTCGTCCTCTATCAGAACACCCCTATTCCCCCCCGCCCCCACATCATCAGCATTGTGATTCACCTAGTACAAAAACTTCCAAATTCCAACATTCATACTCAACCAAGACCAATTATCTAACTTGCACCTTAAAACCTTCCTTTCCTCCCCAATTACATCACACTTAACCCATCAATAACGTGGAAACACAACAAACCAATGAAATCTACAAAACCACCCTACCAGTTCCATTAAAACACCCACCCTCCCTCACTGGTCCCAACAACGGGAAGAATTCTACATCAACTGGAAGTCCAACTTAAATTTTTCCATCTACCTAGTCCCCTACTTTAGATAATAATCCACCAGTTACACCCCCTTCTCTTACAATAACCCCCCAATCGTCAAAACAAACCTTCCAACCGTCATTCACCTCGAAATAACACCCTTAAACACGATAGCGCATAAGACAAATCCCCAACGACCCCATCAATAATGTATACATAACCATTACCCAAAACACTTATTTTAACATCAATTTAGTTGTCAAAAACCTGAAATAAAAGTTACTATGCGTAAACCCCACCAAAAAACTAACAATAACCTCTCAATTGATACAAACACCCAATGTCACAAATTTAACCCACACGCCAACCCACCATAGCGCACTAATTTTTAAACAACATATCAGTTGTTATACACAAACATCCACAAAAACCCCTAAACAAATCTCAAAGTCCCCCCCAAATAGATAATATACCCAAACTCAGACCATCTTGTATAACAACGATGTGGGAACACAACTCAACTTCGCCTACCCACCAAATTACGCTCCCACAATATAAACCCCTCAACTACTCATCCAAAAGCGTCCCGCAAACATATATTACATTTCCACCACTTTTTTATTCCCCTTAAAATCGCCCGGCTGTCAAAAGTATATAATAAGGAAACCAGTTAATGGAACATACAAAACAGAATACAGTTGATTAAACCCCACCAAACTCCCACAATCCCTTTCCCCAGGTGTTGCCCCCCCCGCCCAAACACACAAACCATACTGGAATATCCCTTAAACCCCCACCCACAAACCCCATGGATTGCAATAACCCCTACACATCTAACCCAACCCTGTATAACCCCACTGGACAATTATTTAACCTCACCACCAGTTCTTAAAAATCACCCTCTCTCAAGTTTCCTTTAGGACATACCAACCCCCCAACTCGACCCCCCTAACCCACACTCCCCTTTAAAAACAAATCCGTCCCTACGAAAACCAAAGGTTAACTCACCCCCTTGTAACATACCAATAAACCCAAAACCCCACACACACACCTACCACCACCTACACACACCCACCACACAAACACCAAAACCAAAAAGCTCTCCCTTCATAACAGTCCACCCACACCACAACCACCATCCAAAATGGCATAACACACAACCACCCACACCAAACCCACACCCCACAATACTTCACCGAAAAAATCCCCCCTGAACATCCCCCTCCCCCAAAACCCCCAAACCCCCCCCCCCCCACCCCAAAAACCCCAAACCTTCCCCAAAACACATTTTGCTCCCCACCAATAATCCCACCTATTAGACCCCTAAACCACATCCCCTACAATAAGCTTTTTTAATAAATCCCCCCCTATCAACCTCCTACCACCCTCTCTCCCTCTCCACCCCCCACCTAAGCCCAATACCTGTACCCGCACCTCCTACTCGCCCAACCCAAGACCCATGTCTACCACAACACTTCCCATCGTGAATCAAAACCCACAGAATCCAAAGATCCGCCCAATACCCACCAAAACATTCCCATCCTAATAAACCCCATATTTCACAAAAACACCCCATAAACACCCAAATCAACCACACCCTCCCGTTTACACACAAAACTACCACAACCCCAAAAATACTAACCCCCCCCTGAACAAAAGGTACAACCCTCTACATCACTTTACCCAACATCCCCCCCCCAACAAAAACAAACCACCCCCCCAACAACCCTACACCAACACACCCACCCACCAGCCCACCCCCCAACAACCCCCCACCCCAACCAAACCCCCAAAAACCCCCCCCCAGCAAACTAACAACCCCCCATAACAACACACACCCCCCCTAGACATCCCCCACCACACCCACCCCACCCCCAAAAACAATCCAAACCATAAAATCCAAACCTCACCAACCCCCAAAACCACATTTCCACCATAAAACCACCAAACGCTCAAACATATAACCAAACCCCTACCAAAAATGACCCCCCTCCCCCCTGATCCTCAACCTTAAAATCATATCAACAAAATAAACCACCCCACCCAACACACCCCCCATACCAACCCCCCAAATAAAAACCATACAAACCACAAAAACAACAACACCAAACTCCCATACTCCAAAACCCCAAAAACCCATGCAAACCAACCAACCCTACCCAGACCAAATTAAACCACCACCCAACCCCCCATAAACCAACCACATTAAACCCCCAAACACCCCCCATAAAACATCCACTTAACACCAACCAAAACAACAAAATTTCACTCCCATCTTAATCATCCCCCCACTAAACAATAGCCCCACAAACTAAAACCAACAACTAAAACAACAACCACATCCCCAAACAAAATACTGAACACAATAAAAACACTTCGTTCTAGCCTTTACAATTCTAACATAAAACAACCAGCCACTCCCACCTCCACCACCCCCCCACCCCAATCCACCAACCACCCCACCCAATCCCACCCACACCCAACACACACCAAAACAAAACGATCATAGGTCTGCCTGCCTGATGAGGAATCCGTATCTGATATGCCAAGGCGGCTAACACAGTGTCCATTGACCTTGGGTAACTGGAAATGGGGTAGAGATATATTGGGGGGGCGCTGTATAGGGGTGGTAAATGGTGGTCATATCGATTACAACCAACTCTAGGGGGTGGGGGAGGGGGGGGATCTTCTCTCATAATTACAACACAAAAACCCATCATGGGATTGTTCAACATCACTATCAATATGAGGAGTCAGGGATTCATGACATTCAGGACTCATTCATATTGTTATACACTGCATCTCATCATCGCCATCGCTCGCGCAACTCTCTGGATATTGTACAACGGATGGTCAAAAAGTTAGTATAACATCACTGTCATTTGGAACTGGTTCAATACATCACCCAAGATATAGAGAGAAAGTAGCATGTATCGTAGATCTATAGATATAGAGAGAGAGTCACTTCTTTAAATAAGAGCCTTGGCTTTATGTTAAGTTCAAGGGATGAATAATTTGTATAGAACAGGAGGTAATGTACTGGGACTTGTGAACCACGGATGGGGGTATCAAAAGGAGGAGGGGGAGCGGAGGGTACGAAAGTCCAGCATTATGGGATTGTAAGCAGAATGTAATGATTTACAACACTACTATCCGTTATCTCATACATTCTTCGTTACCTGTCAACATTCTTGACATTATGAATCCTAATTACTCGCTAGCAACCTAATATTCTTTCAGAGACAAAAGGGGGGGACAATACCCAAAGTTAGCTTATGTGTATGCATTTCCGAGGCTACTTTCCTCACTTAGATATCTCGGGTTATTACATGTCTTTATCAATAAGCTTTTCCGTTACATCCAGTCTGTAAAACTGTTGTACCTCTGGACCAACCAGGGACAATATGTAAGAGATTTACTATACAAGTAAGAATGGAGACAGAGCAGATGTTCCTGTTCTCATCTCTTCTACGATTACCATACTCTCCACGCACTCCGCATGTTCGGCAAAAGGCCCTTTGACTCAGTCACAAAAGGTTCTGGTTAAGACTTAATAAATTCACCTATAAATTCATAGATAAAGCTGTATAGTCACTGTATCTTATCAATTGCTCCGGAATTATTAAGAAGGCGATCTCGACAATTCCCAAGGAAAGTACTTATTGGTATAGCACCGTGAGACAAGAAGGCACGGGACGGTCATCATGTGATACATGGTATCAGTAAGCGACAATGCGCTTCCACAGCCGCCGCGCGGTATTCAAAAGATGGCAACAAGTACATAGTAATACGCGTCATGATGTTATTTGCACTCACGTAAACAATCGACTAGCCTAAGCCAGCATTTGCACATATCAATTAGTATGGCTACATAGACGCAAAATCACACTTGTAGATCCAGCATGTGACGTGGTAATGGTGGAGGGCATCTCGCGTGAGGGGGGGGTAGCAGTTAGAGCTCGATAGAAGCGTCCCACTTGTGGATGGGGTGGGGGGGGGAGAGGAGGATAAGTGCTGTGATCCGGTGTGTGGGCTGAACCTCTTTGACATGCTGTAGAGTTGATCTTCGTCAAGATGTATAATAGTGGCATCTATATAGTCCGGAAAAAGCAGTTCATTCTCCCAGAGTGCTTCTTGACATAAGTCATATCAGGGATGTGGACAAAGCCGAGTTGCATCAGGTCTACACAAACAATATATAATATTCGAGCACTTGAACTTTTATGTGCTGCAGGATAGAAGCTAATTAAACCATCGTAACACAAGCGGTCTTCTGGATGGCACTCCTGCTTGTGTTGATGGGGTGATGGGCTGAGGTGATACACAGAAGTATTGAGGTGGGGTTGATTGATGGCTTGTTATTCTCGCCGCAATAGTATTTTTTGACAGTATTAGGATGTGATCTGTGATATTAAGCTGCAGTCGGAAGCATGCTAGCAGGGACGGAGGATAGGAATCTCCTCCAATTTCCTGATTCCAGTCTCATCTTCCATTGCAACTGGTTAGTTCAGTGTATGCACTGCTATCCTTGTCACACTGTTTATAGATGTTGCTGTGCTTTCCTGGCGAAGCCTTTTTGTTGTGGTGCAGAACGTAAATCATTCCTTTGTACGAAAGATAGTCGAATCGATATAGACTTGCCATGTCATGACTCATGCATGAAGATATAAGAACCAGAGAAAGATGAAATATGATGGGTAGTGGTCGGGTTCAGTGAATAGAGTAAAGATCACGACTGTGTGGTATGGTCTGGTGGGTGTGGGAGATGGGTTGTTGGTTGAATAGCTGCGGATATCGAATAGTATTTGGGGGCGTTGGTTACCACGATCATATTTGTAAAAAGAGAGGTTGATAGTGGAGAGTCTCTTTATCCATTCTGGAGGTTGTTTCGTCTAGGGCGAACGTGGGGGTCTATATTTGTTGGGGTATGGACGTCTCATTTGGCATGTGCGGGGGAGGGGTGAAAAGCACGCTCCATTTCGTGTACTGTAGTTGAGATGAACTATAATCGCCAGGCGCTGATGTAGACGCAATAATTAGTTGAAATGAAGTCAGATGTTATCAACTGATAGGGGCTACCCTGCGTTGAGGGAGTCGACGTAGAATGACTATTATGTGGTTGAGGTACATGTTGTGGGATTGTGAGGACACCAGGACAGAGATTGGTGCTGCATTTGATCTGGCCTGCTATTAAGACAAATTATGTTGGGAGTGAGGGGGGGGTCAGTGTGGGGGGATTGATGGGATTGAGGGTATGTGGTGGTGGACTTGATGAATTTGTATGAGTTCTTTACACAAATGTGGGGGGGTGTGCTGATTGGGGAGAGAGGGTACCTGTGTGGGGTATGCCTGTGGGGGCGGTGTCTGTGTGGCTGCGTTATTGGTGTGGGGGTGTTGGGGTGCTGGGGGTTGGATGTGGTGGTGGTGTGGTGGATATGTTTACCGGAGGCGAGGACAGTTGCGCGTCCATAATTTGTGTCACTGATAGTCTGTGATTTTGACCATATGTCTATAATGATTGTTATGCCTGCAATCTGGTCTGAAATGGTGTTGTTGATAAGAGTTTTCGGCCCCATAAGCTATAAACTACGTTGATATTTTCGGGTGCCCCAGACACTTTTTAATTATCAACTGGGGATATCTGAGATTTTGCGTATTGTCTTTATCAACGATACGGTTTTATTTCTAGTGTTTCAAAACGCATTGGTAAAAGAGGAATAAAAAAATCACTTACCGGGACCCATGAGAGAAAAGGTCAACATAGAAAAATCAACAAAACTGGTTTAGGCGACCGTGAATAGAAATTGCGGAATATGTGTAGAGGGAGGTTGTCATTACGTTACAGGGTACGGTTTCGAATCCGCACTCAATCGCTCACGCGCAAAGAACCCGATTTTCTTTCCCATGTGACGTTGTGTCCTTGTTTGCCAACATAGTAGTAAACACGATTGTTATGCGTATTGGGGACGGGGGTCTAGAGATGGCTATAATCTACAAGTAAAGTTAGACACGGGAAAATGTGACAGAGCACAGAGAAAGTGACCACACGAGGAAGGTCAGGGACATTAAAAGTCAATGGTATTAGTAGACATCAGGACAATCATAGACAACTGTTATTACTACAACGAGCATGTTGGGCAGACGTCAAGACGCTACTATAAGATAACCCAACCGAATCTTGTGAAATCTGTGAACTCACGGAGTGCTTCATTGTCAATGATAAGGATTGTACTGGTTGAGCTTCATGGTTGACAATGATCTGATCAGGGAAGTATAATGCCCCTCAAATAACACACGGTGTGACAAGTCAATACATAGCATTACGAACGGGCACTCGCGGGGCATGAATCAATGCCCATTATTATATGACCCAAGTCAAAATATGAAGATCACCATTTGTCAATGCCGAAACGATGGTGTGTTAGGTGTGACAAGCCACAGACTAAGGTACACATCTTCACCGTGATGCGCTCATGATCACCCCTCGATGCATATGTGGTGACGGGGTCCAAATCTTTATGTTTACTTGTTTACAGAAAATTTTATTTGTTGTCGTTGTTTTGGTTCTGTCCTTCTGCGTGGCCACGGTCATATTTACCGCCGTCGCATAATGCTAGGGGTCTAAGCCGGACCGATACAACAAGCATAATGAAAAACGCTACCTTTTTTCTGGTGTGTGTACTAGGCAAACCTTTTTATGCGTAACATAGAGGTTCCATTTTGTGTATATGATAGGTACGAAAGTTATTCAAAATTTCTTAAGGAACCCAAAGAATGTTTAAACGGAATGGTATAGATATACTGCAGACAACTGGGGATGTTACTTAAGAGGGTAGGTGCAAAGACTTCCTCGAATAGTAGTTCATTTTAAAAAGAAAAAGCGGTTTAAATTGAACCTGAGACCCTCGCTCCACTCGCTCAGGGTTGTCACCAATTTAGTTAGTTAAAGTCTGCATAGATTTAAATCCATTTTGAGTAACTAAAACAAATTGAATTAGATAGAAAGGTAGAGTAAATTCACAGTATATTCTAACTTTAAATGATTCCAAAAAGGTTCCCAGAATTAGCGAGATAATACATATGTTGAAAAATGTTGCCACATAGAAACAAAGAAGGCCAAAAAGACGCCTGTTTTTAAATTCCTAACATCTGTTTACGGACTATGTTATCGAGAGGGAGGGTGCGGGTACTAAAAAAAGTTTTGAAAGACTTGGTGCTGATTGAGGCACACGTTTTCAAACACAATGCTGCACGAAGAGAGCGGCAAACGTGTGCTGTCCTATACTTTGCCCAGGATTGCATAGTACCCTCGTCTTACGATTCCCCCTTCACCTTAACAGTGTTACATCTTATGTTTATTGCCTTAGAGTAAGTATTAGTATTTTTTTAATTTTATTATAAATTTATATTTTATATATATACTATATAATATATATTTCTTTCTTACACTCATAGGGCAATACACATGTAAGTGTTAGAACAGGCCTGTGTCAAAAGGTATCTAAGCTTGCTATTGCAAGTACAGTGGCAAAAGTATTTGACAGCACACACTTTTTTGCGCTCTTTTCTGTTGCAGGCAATGTGTTTGAAAACGTTGTGGGCCTCAAATCAGCAAGTTTCAAGGACTTTTTTAGTACCGCACCCACTCTCTCGGTATACATAGTCAAAAGACAGTTGGTTGAGGAATTTAAAGAAACGAGGCGTCTTTTGCCTTCTTGTTCAATGTGCAACATTTTTAATATTCTTTATTATGTCTCGCTTAATTCTGTGAACCGATTTTGATCATTAAAGTTAGCTCTCCCTCCCTATACTAGTGAATATATTCTTTACCTTTTCTATCTAATAATTGTTTTAGTTAGCAAAATGGAATTTATAATCTATGAGACTTTACTAACTAAATTCGCGCGCTCGCTCGCGCTCACACGCGCTCGAGGCTACTTGAATGTTCAATTTAAATCGATTTTTTCTTTTTAAATGAACTACTATTTGATAGGAACGTTTTGGCACCTATTTATGAACATCCCCGTTGTTGATATATCTTTACCTTTCCGTTTTAAACATCTTTAGTCCTTAGAAATTTAATAATTCGTATATCATTTACACCAAAATGGGGGGGACTCTATTGTTAACTGCCCCATAAATAAGGTTTAATATTACACACAGGAATAAAGGAATAGATAGAGAGTAGTATAGAGGGTGTTGTGTATCGGTCGTCTTCCTATTATTGCGGAGGCGGTCTTAAATATGCAGTGGTTTGTAAGAGACCAAAACCCGACAAAAGTATAAACATGAGTAAAATAAAGATATTGAGACTTACACATATGCACTGATATGGAAGGCACATCAAGTGAGTATGTTGTTTGATATTGGCTTTGGTCACATAACACCATCGTTTCGGCCATAGACAAATGGCTGACTACTTATTTTGATTGTGTCATATAATTACTTGGGTCATTGATTCATTACAAATGTTGAATTGCTTGTAATTGATTGTTCAGACACCGTGGTAGTTTATTCAGTTATTTCACCCTGATCGATATTGTCACAGGAAGTTCACAAGTACACGTGTTCATTGATAGATAGTCGTGAGTTCGACTAGGATCTTTCACAAGATTGCTGTTATTATTGGTAGCGTTGACGTCTGCCCAAGCTCGTTGTAGTAATAACTGTGGTCGAATATGTTGAATAGAGATAGAGATAGAGAGAGAGAGATATAGAGGTGACTTTTTTAATGTCTCCTGACCTTCCTACGTCGCCGTCGCGCCCGCGCTCACTCACGCGACGCACTGTTGCCTTCTGTTCATTTTTCCCGTGTCTACTTTATTGTATTATACGAATTTTACCCGTTCCATCGCATAACAATCGTGTTTAATACCTTTTGTTTGACACACAAAGGTCTCATGGGAAAAAATCGTGTTCTTGACGTATTGAGGTTAGAAACTCGTGCCGTAGGTGCTATGGACCAACTCTCTACACATATTTCTATTTATTTTCTCCTAAACAAGTTTTGTTGATTTTTCTATGTGACCTTTTCTCTTTATGTGTTAAAGTTTTTTTTTTATTCTCTTTTTACCAATAGTTTTGGAACACTTAGGAACTCCTTCTCACCAAATGAGAGAGATAGAGTGATAAAGAACAACGCAAAATTAGATTTCCCAGTTGATAATTAAAATGTTGGACACAGAAAAATATCTCGTAGTTTATAGATGAATGGGAGAAAACTCTTATCAACAAACACATTCAGACAGAATTGATACAGCATTATAGACATATGGGTCAAATAGATTCACAGAATATCAGTGACACAATTATGGACGGCAACTGTCTCGTATACGGTAAGCAAGAAAAAAAAAAAAACAAAACAAACAACAAATCAAACAGACTCGCTGAAGTATAGGACAATGTAACAAACAATAACATATAGTTTGTGTAAACTAGGATTTCAAATGACAATGTCAAAACATGTAAATTCCATCAATTTTCATAACTGAGCAAAGTTTTTTTAACCGATATTTTTTTAAACCTGGGCCAGATCAGAAGGCAGCCAAAACGTTCTGGTGTCTCAAGTTAAAATGTTATACCTAATATAGGTCGTCTGCACTTGTTGGATTGTTGTTGGTTATTGGATGGTAGACCGGGATGTTAGGTCAACCTATTTACCCCTATACGTAGTTAGGCTTTGCGTAACACTCCTGTCTACATGAAGTCCGGCATGGGTATTGTCACATGGTCGTCCCTTGATGGTTGAGGTTTTGATGGTAGCGCAATCAGTGGTATATGGAGTGGTTGTGTGGTTTGAGATATGGACCATTGTGCGATTGGGGGGTGTGGACGTGTAGGGGGTATCGGGAGTATTGATTATAGGGAGGGTTTTAGTAGTGATGGTGAGATGTTCCCATTGTCATTGTAGATATTGATTAGGGGTGTTGTGTTTGTTGCCGTACAGGGGCCCTACCAGATTCGGTCCATGTAGGAGAAGGGGGGTTTATGTGTCTGTTCGGTGGGGATTTCTTCTCAGGGGACAAGGTAACTAGAAACAAAAAAACAAACTACCCCACATGGGGGGGTGGAACCTTAAAAGTGTAAGGAAAAAACAATCGAAATCAGATAGGTTCCCACACTCTAATTATTTTCACATTCTATTACTCTTACCTAAACCTCATCTAATACCCAAAATCTATAACTACAATAACTGACTCTGAACCCGTATAATACACCGCTTGAAGGTTCACACCATTAAACTCCCCCCCTATTAATAACAAAATTCCATAAATGATCATCACCAAAACTCCTTTTTCCAGTCTCCAAAATACTAAATAAATACCCGCGTACCCCATAAAAATAAACATTGACAAGCACTAAAAATACCACAAACCCCTCACACCCATTACTACTAAACCCATACCCTATTCTCAACCCCCCAAAATACCACCCCCCCCATACACCTCCCACCCCCCCAACTTCCCCTACCAACTCAACCCCACTTATTTTACCAATCCCACTGCATTACAACTATTAAAAACTGCCTTAATTCCCCATATAAAAAACCACCTCCCCCCCAGTGTAACATCAACCCCCCCCATTCAACCCGCACATTCCATAAATAACCACCCCACTTCAAAACTCTTACTATAATCCCACTATAGCAATTGAGATTATGAACATTTGTACCACAAATCTGCCCCACCTTTCCCAAAAACCTCAAAAAATTACAACAACATACTTCATAATTTTCCCCCTTCCCCCCCCCCCAATACCCTCCCACCACCACAGCCAACATCCTTAAGTATCCCTATACCTCCAACACCCCCAAATAGAACACCCTATTTGCCACAATATAATTTCCCCCTCCCACCTTATTTCATCCCAATCCTTGATTACCCCCCTTATCACCTCCCCACCCCCAAGACTTCAATAAACATAACTTGCCCATCCCCTTAACATCCCACCCACTCCCAGTCAAAAGCCCCACACCCCAATAACCCAGCTCTACAACCCCATCCACCCAATGTTCCTCCATGGTGAATGACATAACAAGTTTGGGATCTTCCATCCACTACATCACATTAAACCAAAAAAATATAAACTACCTTTCCACCCCCATTCCAAACACTACTCATTACCTACAGCTATACCATTACAATAAACATCCCTCAATACAATCCATGAGATAGTTTTACCACCCCAAACACTACTTCCCCAACCCCTCCCAACTATTTCACCCATCACCCAACACAAACCCAACACCACAACCCACCCCCCCCACCCTTACCACCCCTATAATCATCCCCCCCCCCCCCCCCTCCCATCCCCAATCAAACAATACCCCACACCAATCCACCCTTACCACCCTCTAAACCCCCCACACTACCAATCTCCCTTCACCCCAGATCATATATACTTTCACAACTCATCCTCCACACAACACAACCCAACATCACCCCCCATCCTACAAACCATCCCAACCCATCCTCCCATCACTCCTACAACCCCCCCCCCCCAAACATACCTACACCACACTCAAAAAATTACTCTTTCTCTCAAAAAATCAACACCCACATTCCTCATCACCCTAATTTTCCTCTCCCTTCCCCCACACACCCACC